>JABMCL010001547.1:0-11149 GCA_018857735.1 Alviniconcha marisindica | reverse complement strand
GAGAGAGTTTGAAGTTTCGATGGAATGTAGCCTCCGATTTCAGTTTTATTTCGACAGTACGCCCACTTTCTGCTAGTGTTCCTTCATGCTGAACAGTGTCCCCTATATGTACTATGCTGACTCAGCACTTTGTCTCGCTAAAGTTCCTGCTGAATGTTCGCTACGTCTATTATGCTATTTCTTCCTGCTAAATGTTCGCCACATGTACTATGCTGTCTATTTCTTCTTGCTCAGTGTTCGCTACATGTACTATACTATTTCTTCCTGCTAAATGTTCACGACATGTACTATGCTATTTCTTCTTGCTAAATGTTCGCTACATGTACTATACTATTTCTTCCTGCTGAATGTTCGAGACTTGTCTATACCGTTTATTTCTTCCTGCAAAATATTCGCCACATGTACTATGCTATTTCTTCCTGCTGAATTTTCGCCACACTGATGTACTATGCTATTTCTTCCTGCTGAATGTTCGCCACATGTACTATGCTGTCTATTTCTTCCTGCTGAATTTCCTGCTGAATGTTCGCTACTGACTGTCCCGAATTTCCCTGCTGAATGTTCGCCCATGTACTGTGCCGAATTTCCTGCTGAATGTTCGCTGCATGTACTGTGCCGAATTTCCTGCTGAATGTTCGCTGATGTACTGGCCGAATTTCCTGCTGAATGTTCGCTGCATGTCCCGTGCCGAATTTCCTGTTTTGAATGTTCGCTGCATGTCCCGTCCCGTTTTCCCTTTTGCTAATTTTCCGGCTGAAATGGGGCCGTTTCCTGCGGTTTCATTTTTCCCCTTTCCCTTCGGTTGGGGGGCCCCGTCTGGCCAATTTCCTGCTGGTTGGGGGGCGGGGCAACGGCCAGCCAATTTTTTTTTCCGCGCAGAATGGGGGGTTTCCCTCCGGGACTCAGTCAGTTGTTGTTCGGCAGCGTGTACACTTGTCAGGTTCGCCTGTTTGCTCGTGCGGAATCTCACCCTCTCTGTGTGCATGTCTGCTGCGGATCTTCCCCCTGCATGACTGCATTACCGCCTCTGTCCCAACACTGACTTGGTCCGTGGCATGAAGGGGCCAGGAGAAAAGAGAGAAAGAGAAAGAGAGAGAGAGAGAAAAGAGAGAGAAGAGAGAGAGAGGGGAGAGAGAGAGACGAAAAGAGGAGAGAAAAGGGAGAGAAAGGGGGAAAGCCTTCAGTCAATGAAAAAACTTTTTGACGCTGAAGAGAACAAAAAAAACAAACAAACAAAACAAAACAAAACAACAACAACAACAACAACAACAACAACAACAAGGGGCAAAAAGACGATTTTTTGGGGTTCGGTTGAAAACGTGCGGTGATTGGGGCTTCCTGTCCCAGCGGGGAGGTAATCCTGTCAGACCTGATCCCAGCGACCGTGGGGCGTGAACCCCACGGCGGTGATTAAACGAAAAGGGGGCCCGAACCCCACACACCACAAAACCACACACCCAAAACACACCCCACACACACCCCCCAACCCATACACCACACAACACCCCACACACCCCACACACACACTACACACACCCCCAACACACACACACACAAAAACACACACACACCACATTCACACACACGATGCATACAAAACACACAACCCACCCCACACACACACACACCCCACCCACACACCACAAAAACACACACAACACACACACACACACACCACACAAACACACCACACCAAAACACCCCACACACACAAAACACACACACACACACACCCCAAACACCAAACACAGATGCAACCACACCCCAACACACAACCCCCACACACACACAACACAACACACACATACACACACCCCAACAACATACACCAAAAACACACACACACCACCAACCACCACCACCCCCGGGAAAACACAAAAAAAAACCCCACACACAGAACCCACACACACAGTTGCACACACCCAACATCACCCAACACACAACACAACACACAAAACCCACAACCCACACACACCCCACCCAAAACCACAAAACAAAAACAAAAACCCAAAAGGCACCCACGGCCGCCCCGCCGAAACACACCCCCCAAACCCCACACACACCCCACACACACACACCAAAACACCCAAAATACACACACACACAACACACACACACACACACACACACACACACACACACACACACCACAAACCACCCCAAAAACACACACACACCACACACAAAACCACACACCACACCACCACACCCCACAACACCACACACCACAACCACCCCACCACCCCACACACACACAACCCACACCCCAGCACACACACAAAACCCACAACAAAACCACACCCCAACCCCGCGGGCGCCCCCCGCACACACTAAAAACAACACACACACACACACACACACACACACACACACACACAAAAACACTCACACAACACCCACACCAACACACACACAAAACACACACACACACACTCCACCACACACACACACTTTCACAAAAAACACACCACACCACCACCCAAAACACCAACAACACACACACACACCCCAACCCACACCACACACACCACATAAAACGACACCCCACAACACCCCACACCACACACACACACACACAACCCCCCCCCACCCCAACACCACACCACCCCACACCACACACACACACACACACACACACACACACACTTGTGGAAACCGTACGGTGCGGCGCCACAGCAAAGATTATAATACATTGTATTTCTAATCTGTGGCCACAGCGGGGAACAAGGGCTGTAAGTAGAGGGGCGTGTGCAACACGCTTGGTCTGTCCCACGGAACTGGCGCCACAACAAGGCGATGGGGTCGGGCGAGGTGGTGGAAGAGCGACAGCTATAATTACCGCAACAACAGGTTGTAAACTGCCGCCCGCCCAGCGATCATGGGCCATGATTGATGGCAGGAAAGATTTGAAGACTTTAAGAAGAAAACAAAGGTCTGCTACCGTTCCTGCGATCACGTGGGTAATGCCCGGCCAGGGTTTGGGTTCTTGCCCACAGAAAACTAAATGAATAGCTTTAATGGCAGGGGGTTTTTTTACTGGTTTCCTTTTAAAAGTTTTTTGTTTTTTTTGTTTTTTTGTTTTGTGTGGGGTTTTGGGGTGTTTTGTGTGTGTGTGTGGTGTGTGTGTGTGTGGGTGGGGTGGGGTGTGTGTGTGTGTTTGGTGTGCGTGTGTGTGTGTGTGTGGGGCGCGCGTGCGTTTATTTTTAGTCAGTTTTGTTTTTCTTCATGAAAAAAATGCCCCAGATCAGGAGGAACTGACTGTACAGAAAAAACCTTTTTCCTTTGTAACGTCCCCTTTTCGTTTTGTGTTTTTTGACTCAACTTATTGGGAAAGGGGTTTTGTGTGTGTGTGTGTGTGTGTGTGTTGTTTTGGGTGGTGTTTTTGTGGGGTGTGTGGGGTGTGTGTGTGTGTGGGGGGTGTGTTTCAGGGGCCCGCACCTACCGTGGGGCAACAACAGGGCCCCCCCCCCCCCGGGAAAAGGCTTGAAAATTTTACCCGCGGGTGCTGATTTCGGTTTTGTCATCCCGTGTGTGGGGTTTTACCTATGTGATTTTATGTGTTTTACGTGTGTATATGTGTGGCGGGGGGCGCCGCCGCCCCGCGCGCCGGGGGGGGGTGTGTGTGTGTGTGTGTGTGTGGGGTGTGTGTGTTTGTGTGTTTGGGGTGCTGTGTTTTTGACTCTTTTTTTAGGTTTTTGGTCGGGCTGTTCTTGGTCCCACCATTCCGGGTTTAATTTTTCCTGTGTCTCTGGGCTCTGTCCCGTCGTCCCCTTTCCCCTGTCCGCCCCTGTCCCCACTCCGCCCCCCTCTTTCTCTCAGTCCCTGGGGGGCGTTAGTGTCGCCAACTGACGTTGTTGTAGACAGCAGAAAGAACCGTTCCTTTGTCTTGTCTTCCTGACCGCGCCTCCTCTCCACCCTGACTTCGTTTCCGTGGTAACAGCAGACGCTGCTGGCTTGTTTTCTTAGAGGACAGTGATTAGTCCAAAGACGTCCACTTTGGCCGGGTCTGTGGGCGGCTGACGGAGCTCAAACGTTGGCATTTCTCTGCCACTTAACTGACCAGGCGTTGCGCTTCGGCCATTTGCTGGTCAGCCACCGTCCTTGTTTCAGCCCTTGCTGACGAAGCTGGGTGTTTCTTCTTTTAGCATCTAATGGCCAGACGTTGGTTCTGTTGTTAGGTTTAGCCCTGATATAACTCTTTGTGGTTGACTGGGCTCAAAGCACCAACCAACTAACCAACTAACTAACTAACTAACTGTTGTTAGGTGATGGGCTTTTTAACTTAAAAAAAGCTTCTTCAACTCATGGGTTTTTGTTGTTGAAAGTAGGCACGTGTATAACTGGTTAGCTGAAACGAGGAATAAAAACAACAACAAACAACAACAACAGTCTGATAGCATCTGATTGGCTGCCAAGACGTCACAGTCGTGACGTAAGCCAGACTGCTGTGTAACTGTCACACATGACCGACGGAGTCGTGACGTGTCCCCCACTGCTGTGACAGTCAGACGTGACAGACGGAATGGTGACGTATTCCCCACTGCTGTGACAGTCAGACGTGACAGACGGAATGGTGACGTATTCCCCCACTGCTGTGACAGTCAGACGTGACAGACGGAATGGTGACTTTTGTTCCCTCCCGGGGGCTTTTTGGGACAGTCAGACGTGACAGACGGAATGGTGACGTATTCCCCACTGCTGTGACAGTCAGACGTGACAGACGGAATGGTGACGTATTCCCCCACTGGGCCGGGGGTAAACCCAGTTCAGAACGTGACAGACGGAATGGTGACTTTTATTTCGCCACAGCGGGGGTGACAGTCAAGAACGTGACAGAGGGGAATGGTGACGTATTCCCACTGCTGTGACAGTCAGACGTGACAGACGGAATGGTGACGTGTCCTCCCCCGTTGTGTGGTGAAAGTCGCCCTTCTGCTTCTCTCCCTCCTCCCTCCGTCTATTCTATTCCGTCTGCCTTGCTCTCCTTTGGCTGGTTCCCCCCCGGACTCCTTCACGTACTGGGTTACTCAGCACCCCAAGCCCACAAAAGCACAACTCACCCCCAAACCCAATTTCGCTCAACTCTGCAAGGACACGCCTTGGGGCTGCCCAAGCTTTTCTGGAATCAGAAGATTTTTTTTTGGCGACAACCCCCCCCCCCCCCCTTCCCCTTTACACACATCCCCGGAAGTACCTTTAACTGCAGTGCTAGCCGATAACGCGCCTCAGCCCCGCCGTTTACAGGTCCTCCTTTGCACCGACACAGAAGGAGGCGCGGAGCAATCCGACAGTAAACCCGGTCCTTCACACCTAGCCCCCCTTTTGTTAAATAGACCATGGGGCTGGGCGGTTTGTGTCTCCGACACTTCTTCCTTACGGCCGTCTGGCCCATCGAGAAGTTGCCCGACAGAGCGCCGCTTCCCCGCAACAACGGTTCGTCACTTCCGTTCATTCGGTATCTACGCGCTCGTGAAATCCCACAGGCGCTCGTGCTCCTCCCCGTATTTCAGAAGTTTCCCAGGGGCTGCCCTCAAAACTGCCGGTGTTGGTCAGATTGTGAACAGTTTTTGCAGTGAATAAAACGACTTTTCTGACAGCTTTTTTTTTTCTTTGTGATCTGCTTAATTTTTCTTTATCAGCGTATGGTACTTACGAAAGTTGGGGCACTGTTGCATCTACATGTCGGGAAAAGATATTGATAAAATGTACCGTTTGATGGCTGTGTACGTAAACAGTGGGTTCGTTTTCGTAGCTACTGTGGCTTAAGTGGATGCTGGACAGTTAACTGTCCCTGTGGGGAACCAGACCGAGAAGGGAGCAGTGTGTTTAGCTTTACAAACTGATTCATTTTGTGTCGCATTTTCTAACCCAAACCGCCAGCACTGGGTACCGCGGACGCAGAAAATCTGGCCCCCTGTGCAGGGTGCCCGGATCTATGGAAGGTTGTCTCGTTCAAAGCTGGAGTGGGGACTGTCGCTCTACACACCCGGCTGCGTGTTCTGCCTCTCTGCTTTCTGCCTTCTCGGTTCATTCATCTTCATTTCCCCCAGCCTCTTCAAACAGAGACGTGCAACGAGAACTGTCAATCAGGCGTTCTCACTTTCTTTAATGTGTCCTTCACCTTGATGGGGCACTGACGGCTGTCCATATGTTTGATAACCAGACATCAGCCTGTCACTTCATTGCAAAGGGTGACGGCTGTGTGGGCGTTTATAACCAGACATCAGTTTGTCACTTCATTAGGGGTGACGGCTGTGTGGGTGTTTATAACCAGACATCAGTCTTCCTTCATTGCTAAGGGTGACGGCTGTGTGGGGTTTATAACCAGACATCAGTCTATCACTTCTTTTAAGGGGTGACGGCTGTGTGGGTGTTTATAACCAGACATCAGTTTTCACTTCATTAAAGGGGTGACGGCTGTGTGGGTGTTTATAACCAGACATCAGTTTTCACTTCTTTTAAGGGGTGACGGCTGTGTGGGTGTTTATAACCAGACATCAGTCTTCACTTCTTCCAAAGGGTGGGCTGTTGGGGGTTTATAACCCAACACTTTTTCCCTTTGGGGGGGAGGTTTTTTTGGGTTTTAAACCCCCGGGGAAACATCAGTTTGTCAGTCCGTACAAACTGTCCTCCTGCTTACTGTTTCAGTCTGTGTGGGAGTCCAATTGTCAGTTGTGAAAATGCTTTGTTCTGGAAGGAGGGGGCGGGGGGAGGGGCGTAAAAATGTGATTGTCTGTACTGATTTTTGTATCGCTTTACCAGATCGTTGTGTGTCAGTGTTCTGCCTGGATTCCTCTTGCGGACAGAGCACTGCTTCACAACGCTGTATGAACTAGCCCTCTCAGATGCTTTGCACCAGAAAGCCTGCATTTCTCCAGCTGGTAGCGGAGATCAAAATAAAGAGTTAAAATCCATTTTTATTTTATGGTCCGTAGATTTTTTTAAATTTTAGAATCTTGCTTGACTGAATGAGGGTTAGCGGGGCAGGGCTGTAGAAAACCTGGCGAAGTGTCAGGGCTAGCACAACGGCACCACCATCGCTATGGCCTTGTTCCTGGGCTGTGTGAGCACGGCACGGTCGTGTCCCTTGTGCAGGGGGCGGTGCGTGCAACACGGGGGATATCGGACACTGCTCTTTGGTGTGCGCAGTCAATTCCGCCAGTCGTTACTCGCTAAACTGGCACCAGAACAGGAATATTAATCAGGGGAGTGTTTTGAAGCAAAAAAGTTTGATTTTGATATCGGCTACTTGTTTGACAAAGCGTGTGTTGTGAACGCTGGTCCTTTTTAAGGTGGGAAGATTTGAAGGTTCAGTGTAGTTTGTCTATGAAGGAATAACAGTGGGGCATACCAACAGAATGACTCGCTCGCTTTGCCAGCTAACCAGTCAGTCATGTAGTCAGTCAGTCAACCAGACAAGAAAGACGGTACATTCAATCTCTGCTTCGTTGACTGCACTCTCCTCCTTACCCTCAACACGTCATGGCTATGTTGTGGCAGACCCCATGACGTCATGGCAGAACCCGGCTGCACGGTTCCGGTACTCGGCAGAGGGCGTGCGGCGCGTGCCTGACCAGTCCTTCAACGACCTGCTGACGGACCAGCTGCACGGGGAGCTGCCGGGCAACCTGGGCCGTCTCCAGCCCTCTGCCAACCTGCGCAAGTCCTGGATGGACAACGAGTTCCACCGCCGTGCCAAGGACAACTTCCGCTATTGGCTGACCGAGAGACCCGCCCCCACCCAGTGTGGCGCCCCACAACACCCCCCCCCCACCCCTTTTTTAAAAGCTCCCACCCCCCCCCCCCCCTCCACCAAACCCATCCCCCCTCCCCCCCCAAAATTTTTACAGCAAACACCCCAAAAACACCAAACCCCCCCCTGGAAAAAACGGCTCCCACCCACCCCCCCCACCCCCCCCCCCCCCACCCCACCCGGGGGATTACCAACCCCCCCCACCCCCAAACCCCCCCCCCACCCACACCAAAACCCACACCCCCCCATTTTGAGGAACCCCCACCCCCCACCACCCCCATTTCCCCCCCCCACCCCAAACCCCCCCAGTGTGAGGTTTTCAGGGTCCCAAAACACACACCCCACCCAAGGGGGTTAAAACTTCCCCCACACCCACCCCCTCCACACCCCACCCAGTAGGGGTTAAAATCATCCCACACCCCCCTCCACACCCCTCCCAGTATGAGTTACAGCATCCCACACACCCATCCCATCCCACCCCCCCCACCCCCCCCAGTATACAGCATCGCACACCCCCACCCCATCCCCACCGCATCCCCACCCCATCCAGTGTGAGTTACAGCATCGCACACACACACCCCATCCACACCCCATCCCCACCCCACCCCTTATTCCCCCCCTTTCCCGCACACCCACCCCATCCACACCCCACCCAGTGTGAGTTACAGCTTTCCACACACCCACCCCATCCCCATCCCATCCCCCCCAAAAACCCAATGAGTTACAGCATCCCACACCACCCCCCATCCACACCCCATTTCATCCCATCCCCCCCCCCACCCAGTGTGAGTTACAGCGCCCACACCCCCCCCCAAATCCAGACCCCACCCCTTTACCCCCCCCCAGGGGTGAGTTAAAGCCCCCCACCCCCCCACCCCATCCCCCCCCCACCTCCATTTTAGTTCCCCCAGCCCCCCCCACCCCCCCCCCCCCCACCACACCCCACTCATATAAGTTACGCACCCCAACCCCCCCAAACCCCATCCACACCCTCCACACCCCACTCAGTTGAGTTAAAACCCCCCAAAACCCCACACCCCCCACTCCCAAAATTTTCCATTTACAGCTTTCCCCAACCCACCCCATCCACACCCCATCCACACCCCACCCAGTATGATTTTACAGCATCCCCCCCCCTTTCCACACCCACCCGGGGGAGTCAAAGCATCCCAAACACTCCCCCATCCCCCCCCTCCAGTGTGAGAAACAGCACCCTCCTCCCCACCCAGTGAGTCCCCCGCCCCCCCTCCGTGTGAGTGACGCCCCCCCCCCCTCCCCCCCCCCCAACCCCAGTCCAGTGTGAGTCAATGTTCAGCCAGGGGCCGAAGGACGAATTTGTTCTGAGTGCGAGACAGTGAATGGCCGTTTGACCACTCAAGGGGGTCCCTAAATACAGGACTGTGTAAAGTAGCCTTTCTGTTTTGAGAAATGAATGGCCATTTGAACATTCAGGGGGGGGCCCTAAATACAGGACTGTGTAAAGTAGCCTTTCTGTTTTGAGAAGTGAATGGCCATTTGAACATTCAGGGGGGTCCCTAAATACAGGACTGTGTAAAGTAGCCTTTCTGTTTTGAGAAGTGAATGGCCCATTTGGGGGGGAAAAATTTTTCCAAAGGGGGGGGTCCCTAAATACAGGACTGTGTAAAGTAGCCTTTCTGTTTTGAGAAGTGAATGGCCATTTGAACATTCAGGGGGGTCCCTAAATACAGGACTGTGTAAAGAAGCCTTTGTGTTTGGAGAAGAAGAGAATGGGATACGGGTCTTTAGCAAGACGGCCACAGCCGTGTGTTCAGACCAAAGTGCGAATGATGAGTTGGTGATACGTGTGGTAACCACGACACGAAGGCACCAAAACACACCTGGACTGATGTGAATGCAGGGCATTAGCCCTACTTTGTGCCTGCTGAAGTCTTCTGGTTATTCAGGGATGGATGATGTTTTGGTGTGTTTCAGTCAGCCTCCAGGAATGAATGATGTCTTGGTGTGTTTCAGTCAGGGATGACTGATGTCTTGGTGTGTTTCAGTCAGGGATGAATGATATCTTGGTGTGTTTCAGTCAGGGGTAAAGATGTCTTGGTGTGTTTCAGTCAGGGGTGAATGATGTCTTGGTGTGTTTCAGTCAGGGGTGAATGATGTCCCCCCCCAAAAACCCCCTTTTTGGGAAACCCCCCCCCTTTTCCCCCCCCCGGGGGGGGGGCCCCCCCCCCCCCCAAAACCCCCTTTAAAAAAGGGGCCGGGGCCAAAAAATTTTTGGGTTTTTTTAAAAAAGGGGGGGGGCCCCCCGGGGCCCAAAAAAAACGGAAAAAAGGGGGAAAAAATTTTTTGGGGGGGCCCAAAAATTTTTTTTGGGAAAAAATTTTTAAAAAGGGGGTTTTAAAAGGGGGCCCAAAACCAATTTTAAAACCCCCCTTTTTTTTGGGAAAAAGGTTTGGGGGGGGGCCCCCCCGGGGGGGGAAAAATTTTTTTGGGAAGGGGCCTTTCCCTTTGGGGGGGAAAAAAAAGGAAAAAAAATTTTGGGAAAAAAAAAACCTTTTAAAAAATTTGGGGGGGTCCCAAAAAACGGAAAAAGGGGGAAAGAAAAAGGGGAAAAAGGGTTTTGAAAAACCCCCGGGGGGAAAAAAGGGTTTTTGGATTTGAAAAAAAAGGGGGGGGGGGAAAAAGGGGGGTTTTGGGGTTGGGGGGTTTAATTTGGGGTTGGGGTTTTTTTTTGGGGGGGGGTTTTTTTTTTGGGTTTTTTAAAAAGGGGGTAAATACCCCCTTTGTTTTGGGGGGGCCCGGGGGTTTTTTTTTGGGGGGGGTTTTTTTTTTTGGGGGGGGAAAAGGGGGTTTGGGGGGGGGGGGGGGGGGGGGGAAAAAAAGGGGGGGGTTAAATTTGGGGGGGTTTTTAACGGGGGGGGTTTTGGGGGGTAAAAGGGCTTTTTTTGCCGGGGATCCGGGTGCCGGGGGAAAAGGGGGGGGTTTTTTGGGGGTTTTTTCCTGGGGAAAAAGGAAAAGGGGCCCCCGGTTTGGGGGGCCCCCCAAAAAAAAAAAAACCCCCCCTTAAAAAAGGGCCCCCCAAAACCCCCCCCCACCCCCCCCCCCCCTTTTTTCCCCCCCCGGGTTTGGCCCCCCAAAAATTGCCCCCCCCCCTTTCCCCCCCCCCCCCCTTTTTTTCCCCCCCGGGGTTTTAAACCCCCCCCCCCCCCCTTTTTTTTTTGGGGGGCCCGGGGGAAAAGGGGGGGCCCCCAAAAAAAAAAAATTTCCCCCCGGGCCCCCCCCCCCCAAACCCCCTTTTTTTAAAAAATTTTTTTAAATTTAAAAAAATTTGGTTTTTTTTGGGGGGGGAAAAAAAAAAAAAAAAAAAAAAGGGGGGTTTCCAAGGGGGGGGGTTTTTCCCTTTTTTGGGGGGGGGCCCCC
>JABMCL010002481.1:1220000-1293816 GCA_018857735.1 Alviniconcha marisindica | reverse complement strand
GCATTGTACAAAATAATGCAACGTGACATTTTTTCTTTTTTAATACTTCATTAATCCCACGCGCGTAATTCAGGCCACCATACCTGGGTAAGACAACACCAGCCGCAAGAGCAGTGCTACCCATTGATACCAGCATGTGCAGTATTTTTTTGTGTTCAAAGAATGGTATAGCTGCCTGTTGTTTGGGATTTGTAAGGGACACGCCCATTTTAATACATTCGATTAACTTGAGCTGCTCAGTACTGATAGTACCATCTCAGATAATCCCTAAAAGCAGAGTAGTTCATTTTGCAGACAAGCAGATCATGAAAAGACACATACTGAGCTATCCAAAAATTATTGTCTCCAAAAATCCAGGGGGGGGGGGGGGGGGGGGGGGTTCGATACTACCTGGCCCATGGACTATCACTGAGTCACTGAATCGGTGTGCATCGTCTTTATTTTGCACTACATCATAGTAAGTAGTTACGCGGCTCTAACCCGGCTCAGTTAATCAGTCAGTGTTGCCACTGACGTGCACATTTTGTTCAGTCAGGCAACTTTTGTTAAATTGCGGATTACATTTCTCGTCTTAATGTACACTATGACGGTGTGTTGTGTTTGTTCAGCGCCGCTTCGTCATGAGCCGCGGAGTCACTGACTGAGTGGGCGCTTTACCGGTTCCATTATTATTATCAAGTTATTATTATTAATATTCCTCCCGCCGGACTGCAGGATAAATATATCAGCTGACAATCGATCTGCTAACGATTTTTGGATCAGTCGACTAAATCGATGATCGATCCATTTCGATCCTTGTCTGCAATTTCAAAGCGGTTCAGTTAAGGCCGACGGCACGGGTTTGAAGCCGGGAGGCCTACGTCGGAATGTCAGCCACCGTTGAACACCCCGCCTACTTTAGGTAGTCTGGGGCAGTGGTGGGCCGGGTGGAGGTGGGGTATCTCCCACATCGTCTGAAAACCATGATCTTTTATCGTTTACAACTTAATGCAACATTATTCAGAGTTTTTACTCGGTAGACATTGATTATGATAATAGAACCGTATCCTCATTTTCGTGTCTGCTGCTAAACCGCGGACTCTCAATGACGTCATATGACATTATAGCCATTTCCTGCGCTTTTCCTCCACAAAAGTAGTACCTAAAAGTGTTGCTACGCCTTGGTGCGTGTCAACATTTTCCGCTGGAAATGATTTTGCCGAACAGAATGTGATACATTCCTGCATAGCTAAATTCAAATGAAAGTTGTGTAAATATATACTGGCAGTGAATTTTTAAAAAAGTGCAAGCTTCCCGGCGGAGTAGTTCCGTACGAAAGAACAGCAACTTTGTATTCTTCCTGTCATTTGCATATTAGGAAGCCCGACGGGGATCTGGGTCAGGCAGAAGACTCAACACCAGACGTTATTTTCGTTGAACAGCTTCGGTAAGTCTCCATTTTTGCGGCTAAGTGCACACCTGTTCGATTGTTTTGCGAAAATCTTGCTTAATAGAGCAATTAACACGCTTTGGTGTCCGTTAGAATGCGGAAGAGGTGATTCAGACATTGCTGCTGTCTGCTACTTCATTATGTTTGCCACCGGTCATACGTGAACAAGCAATGTGCATGTATTTTGTGCCAGCTGACAAAAATTTAATGCTTCCTAAATGTGTAAGCATTGTTTTGTGCACCAGTCTTTGATTAAATTGTATCTTGCTGCTTCGGACTTGCGGCGCGGAGGCCGCCATCTTTGAACTGAATCGCCTTCACCGCCGCAGGTGTGTCGAGGGTAGCGTAGGGCACTCACCGGAGCATCGGCATGCCGTAACTTCAACCATGTTAAAATCGTTTTAGTTCACAGTGGCGTGTACGACAAGAATATTACTCACTGTGGGCCGTTACTTCTTTTATGTAAGTTTTTGAATACCGGCGATATACGGGCTGTGCGACAGTACTATGCCGTAATTTCCCTTTCGTGGAAGAGAAGTTTTGAGTGTCACACACCAGCGTAACGCAGTGTAAATGTGGAGGAGAAATAACGTTGCAAAGTAATTTCCCTTTCGTGGAGAGAAGTTTTGAATCCATCGTGGCATAGTAATGTAAAGCAGTGCAAATGTGGAGGAGAAATAACGTTACAAAATGGGCGTGCATATCCATCTAGTTCCATGATATAATCTGCACGAAAAAAACAAACATTTGATGTCAGTACTAGTCTTCTGCAACATCTACTTGGGGTATCTGTCGTATCATCACCCAGTGTGCCGTCTTGTCTGGTCTGCAGTATCTCTATTGGTCTTCTGTGCAGAAACATGCACACACACATACACACACACTTTTTTTTAAACTTTTTTTTTAGGGGAATGCTTTCCACCAAAAACATGTTGGTGACTCACCTATCTTGGTGCGTAGTTTCATAAAATAAAAAACAACCTATAAATTATAATCCAGTGACTTTGACACTAATGACAATGTGCATACTGGTGCTCATGATTGACTGGTTTTTCTTACTTATAGTACCATTTATGCAGGGATAGCTCAGTGGTACTGGTAGAGTGCTGGACATATGTCATATGATCAAAAGCTCATGGGTTTGATTCCCACTGGAGTGATGGGAGGATTTTCTTCTCCAGGGTCAACTATCTTTGCTGACTCTCATTTTAGTATCCATTTCAACTTGCATTTTCAACTTGCATTTCAAGGAGGCTGGTTATTCTACTAAAAGTGCAGAGTACAGGTTACAGCCAAACATATATATATGCAGCCTATGTATGTAGCTTCAAATAAAGTGACACTGTGCTGTAAATAGTGCAGTAATAGTGTAAATTGGTGCAGGTTGTATGGCATACACAGAACAAACACCGAGATGGCAGCAGTTTCACATAGCACCAGACCAGCATGTAGCAACCAAATGGTGCTGTAATGTAAACTTGTGTAAGAACACCACAACAGTGGGTATTGAAAAATGCTCTGTGAAGCTGCAATTACTCATTGAGTCATTCAGAGTCACATATATGACTAGGGTGCTGTGGGTCTGCTCAAAAGCAGAGAATAGTGCTATATTATATAGTTGACATTTTGAAGCATTTAGGGCTCATCTGGAGATGAGGCACTCAATAAGTGTTCACTTATATAATAATTTGTGATTTATTGTCACTGTGTCAGTGATTTACTGTGGAATTCATGACAAAAGCACACACCTTTTTCCTTTGACAGCTGACTGGTACTTGTTTTTGACAGTACTTGCAGTTGCAGCCTGTATTAGTCAACTTGTTGGTTGATTTGCAGTTTTAATTTGAAAGTTGTGCTAGAAATTAAAGGCCAGGAAGTGGAAAACATTGAGAATTTTAGCATTCTGGGTGTTTCACTACTTTCAGGAGTACACAGTGAATACCCTGCTTCCAGCTTTGGTGACTCATGCCAAGGACTCTGTGTGTGTGTCATTCTCTCATTGATTTATTGATGTCAGCACTGAAAGAGACAGGCTCACCTAGTTGGATGGTACCAGTGCCTGTGCTAAATTCAACAGCACAGAAAAGCCATGATTGAAATGTAAATTTGTACAGGATATTGCCAGTACAAGTAACAAGTAATTTAGTAGTGTTATAGTTTATATTATATAACCTTGTTATATAACATGTTTGTGTTCAGATCATATGACTGAGTATAAAAATGTGTATTTATGATTACATAAATATATAAAAACAAACAAAAAAACAACAACAACAAAAATCTACCTCTGTGAGTCAGAGCTGAATGGATTTTATAAATTAAATGGTATGTTAACTCTTATGGAAACTCTAGACGTTTGATGTAATTAATGATGCCACTGTTCCCCTCTAACTACTATTATTGTATTATGTTAAAAATGTGAGTAAGTAAGTAAGTAAGTTGGTGTTTTACGCCCAGTCAACTGGTGCGGTTATATCAGGGCAATTTAAAAATGTGAAGTTTCCAAAAGAAACCACAAACTGGAACTAGTGGAAGGTGACGGGTGTTCAAAGTTAACCTTGTCCTTGGTTAAGGGATCCATTTGTATTCGTGGATTTTACTGTATCACTGTAAATTGTAATGTGTGTTATAACTTAAATAAGCCCACATAATTATGATAGTTTTTTTTAATGCCTTGTCTTAAGTTTAAGTTAATGGAGCATTTTGCTTTAAATTTAAGATTTCATTGAAATATAATTTATATGTATTTCCAGTTCCATGTGTGCAGCTTACTTCATTATTCATACTTTGTTCTTTAGGACTGTAGGTGGAAACTTATAGTATAATAAGTGCATTTTCTGGGTGAAGCTTACATTTTTGACTTTATGGTTGACATGTTATTGATTTATAATTTATTATTTAATGAGTATTGCTATGAGGGAACAGCCCAGGTTCTGGATGATTTACTCATTCAGTCTACCTCATTTCTGCATGTTTTTGATGTGAAACAGTTTCTCTGTCACACAAACAGCAAAACAGTCATGTGAAGCCAGATTTTTCATGCAGTAACAACTTTATATTATTATAACAGAAAGCTTTTGAGTTTTACTGAATGTGCACACAGTTTGCTTGTTTTTGTCTGCCCTGTTGGCACTAGGAGGTTAATTATTTTTTTTAAGAAAAAAAATGGTGGTAACTTTAATTCCCATAATTATATGTATGATTTAGATAAACTGTATTATGTAAAAGATAATTATAAATTATAAATTTGCTTAAATATATTGTTTATTTTGTAAACAGTAAATGCTGCAGGATTTCAAACATCTCTGTCCCTCTTGCTCTCTTTGTAGCTTCTTGTAAGAAGGGTTCACAGTGTTTTTAGTTTAGTCTAAAGTAGCTCCTTATTGTGGTTTGTAAGTTGTCACCCCCCCACCCCCCACCCCAACAACAAGGGGGGGGCAGCTTATGCATGAGAGTACTGTCTATGTGTATAAAAAAGAGAAGGAGGAAGAAAGAAAAAAGAATATTTTTTTTTAAAGAAGGGCTTGTGTTTATTATGCTAAGGGTGTGACTCCAGGCGTGAAGCTTATTTTTCCAAGATTTGTACTGTCAGATGTAAATTCCTGCCCAACTTGTGCTGTCAGTGCTGAACCCATGAGCTGTCAATGTAACTGTGCAGAATTGATAGCACCTGAGGCTCTAGCAGCTACTGTTGGGGGGGGGGGGGGGGGGGTGCAAAGGTGTTTTTTTTTGGTGACATTGACAGGCGCTGGCTTGTTGGAGGTGAACTGTTTAAATCATGCTAAGGCACTTTACACAAAAGTGGAATGACTGTTATAATTTAGTAGTGGTAAGATGAAGTTGTGATTTGATAAGAATGATAATTTGTGTTACTGCCATTGCACCATTAGACTTGCTTAAGTTTTACTAGTAATAGTAGGTCTAACTCAACTGTACTTTCAAGATTATAATATTTTTTAATTGCTGCTTTTTTGGTATCACTATCAGTGCATAACATTTACAAACTAAAATTGTTTGAGTGAACTGGGTGCCAAGGTGTAGAGGGGTCAGTACTTTAGAAAGCAGACAGAAGGTTGTGGGTTTACTCCTTTAGTCATGTGGGATTTTTTAGCCCTTATCTACTGCTTCCCAGAATTGGGATTGCTGTGAATGTGATAAGACTAGAATTATGGGGATCAAGTCCAAATAACCGATATGGCTTAAGCAAGACAGGTACCACACATCCATGCTGCTTCTGCATAGTGTTGTACTTATTACTTGACCAAAACTGCAGGTACTGCAGCTCTCACTGGGATAATCCTGACAGTAACTCACTGACTGAGTAAACTTGGTCAATCACTAACTGGGTAAATCAGTGGGAAGGATGGTGCAGTTAGTAGAGTGTCCTGCCTAAAAGCCAGGCACAGTAGATGCAGGTTCAGCTCCCAGTGTGGCAAGTGATTTTTTCCGCCCAGAGTCAGCTGTCAGTACAGACTCTCATGGCGTTTGTACAGCCCCCTGTACACAGTATAGTTCCATGTATCAACAGCTGTGTGCTCATTACAAATCCCCAACACTGGCCGCTATGCCATTGTTTGGACACACAAAACACCCACACACATTGGCAGGCTATGAATCAGTAATGCTGATCTTCAGTAATGCTGATCCCACAAGGGATTAATGAAGTACTAAAACTGGTAAGAGAAAGAGGGAGAGAATGTAATCTCAAAAGGTCAAATGGAAACCACCACCCCTTCATCAGTTGTCATCCCCATACTTATCCATCTTTGTTACTTTCATGCCCTGCTGTTGTGGTGACCTTGGTCTCACTCTCAGTGTTCATGTCCCTATCCTTGCCGGGGGCAGTTCTGATAAAGGCTTCAACATCACTTTGGGGGTTGATTGATAGAAGCACCCAGTACAGTCTGCTCCAGGAGGGCATGCTCTCTCTGCTAGCATTGACTTGTATAGTTGTAAGCTAACTGTCCACAGTAGAGAGCTACTTTTTATTCCCCCAGTCCCTCATATTATGTTGAATCAGAACAGGCACTGCTTAGCAGTGATGCAGAATCTCCATTTGATATTAGTCTACCAGTAGTGGCCAGATGTTTCCGCTGTTGACCTCTGATGGTGGGGCTGCAATGTGGAATTGGACTTGGGTGTTGGGATGAGTGGTGGGGAATAAGATTTTTGAAGCTCAGACAAATGCAGCAAAAGACAAGCGAAAAAGGTTTGTTTCACTGGTCAGAGGGAGAGAATGTCAGTGTGAAATGCTTGCATAATTCATTAATTGTAAGCATAGGCATCCGTTTGTAGCGCTGCTGACTTGTGGTTGTGTTTTTTCATTGAATTAAAAAGAAAGGTGTAAAAATAAGCAGAGGTCTGAACATCGTGTTATATATGTACATAATTATTTCAGTGAAAATTAATGCTTGTGGAAATAAACATCTGTTATCACGCACAACAAACTGTGAACCTTTGAGTTTGAGTCAAGTAAAATGACTCGCCATCTCTGATTCTCCCAGTTGCTGTTTTGTACCGTAACATATAGCCAGTCAGGTGGAAGGAAAGACTAGCCATTTCCTCATCTGTCCACTTGACCAGAAGACCCCCTGTGGTGTAGTATCAGGTGCAGTCTGACAGTTATTTCTCTGGTGCAGTGGCATTCCACTGCCGGCCTATCTACATCATGTGTGCCATGGCAGGCGTGCTCCAGTTACTACCAGAACAGCCATGGGCAGGCCAAGCCCTCTCTCCCGGTACTCCACACAAGGGGCCTTTTTTCCTCCCCATCTTCTCCTGGCATACACTCTGTTGACTCTTCATACTCTGATTAAAGAGAAGAAGCACACACACACACAGGGAAAGCCTTATATTGTAGCAGCACAAGAGAAAGTATCACTGCAGCTGTGTTCAGTAAGACCAGACAAGGAGTACTTTTGTGATGGGTTTTCCAAGGTCACACAAAATAGACTAGTGGTACCCTTAACTGTACAGTTTTTATTGCATTCTTCTTCTCTCTCTTTCACTGCCTCTGCATGGTGGTGGTGGTGGGTCTTATATTTACTAGAAATGAAGTTGTTCACTTGGCGTTTCAATACTGAGAAATTAATAATCATTTTCAAAGAATGGTGTAATAAAAATTATCACTTGGGGGTGAGGGTGGGACAGGAGTGAAACCTAAGCCACCACTAAGGACAGGGAAATGTGAGACTTAAGTGAAGTATTTAATCCATTGCACAGGATGTGGTGTGTGTGGGTGTTGCTGAACATTTTAATTGAAGCAAAGTCCAAAACATCTGCTCCAAGTTCTTTGCATTTTGTGTGATTTTTTTTAATTTTTTTTTTTTAAAGAGTTTTGAGATTTAAAAAAATACAATAGAAGTTTCTGTTGAGAGTGTTCAGGAAAAGGAGATTGCATTCAAAAATAAATAAATTATTAGCTGATTTTTTTCCTGTTTTGAATTTAGTAATGCTAGAAATCATTGTAAACAAAATTTGCCCCCTTTGAAACTTGAACCATGAGAGAAAGGACTCCTGCCAGACATTTTTCAAAAAAAAAAGGGGGGGGGGGGCCTCCCCCCATTCCCCTTTTTGAAAAATGTGCTCTCATATAACACCACATTTGCCTTGCTGTCTTAGCAGTTTGCTTTAGTTTAAATCACACGGTCCCAGTGCCATGTGCAGTAAATCAAGTAACAAATCCTTTGAATGTGTGGTGCTTTTTAGCATTTTACCTGCTAAACAAAAAACAAAACAAAATAACAACCAACAAGAGAGAGAGAGAGGGAGCGCACAACTGTTAATGTTTATTTTTAAGTATGAAATAGTTATAAACAATGAAATAGATAATACTGATGTACTGTAGCATTTGTTTACTGTAATAATACAGTCATTAGTAATACAAATGACAGTTTATGTGTTAGGTTCTCCTAACATCAGATTTTTGGTTTTGCTGTGTAAGAGTAATTTGTAAAAAAAAATAAGCCAAATATTTTGATAATGTTTGTCACTATGTCAGTTTCAGTTACAACTTGGGAATACAAAGAGAACAGGCACAGAATACATTCAGCACAAAAAGAAACCAGAGTAATGTAAAAAAAGAGTAATGCTTGTACACTCTGCTCTGTGTGTGTGTGTAGTTTAGGACATAAACATCTTGAGAGCCCACATAAATGTATGTCAGGTTGACAAACTGAGTGAGGGGTCCCCAGTGACTGGGGAGCACAGGTCAGCACCACTGTACTGCTCACAGGACCCCATGGGTGTGTTTAAAAAAAAAAAAAATGGGGGGGGGGGGTCTGGCTGGCACAGTAACTGAATGGGTGAGTGGGGAATACAGGTTGGCATCTTTACTGTGCCAAGGCCCATTCTTTTTTAAGCTTACTGTTGGGCTGACATTGGTGACTGATGCATGAAGTGTCCTCAGTGAGTAGGGAGTACAGGTTAATTGAGTTTCAGACTGCCATGCTCATAGTGTGCATATTTGGATTTGGAGGATAATCTTTAGGACCTAAGACTAACAGTAAAGCTTCGGTAATGTCCACTTTTAGCCCTGTCAGTTCGCGGTCCTCAAATGGTTTGAGGATGCGTGTGTTTGTGTGGCATACTATGGAATGAACTGATATGTGTGGATATGCCAACGTAGTGCATACTTTAAGTTCATTCCGTCCACACACACACACACACACACACACATCAAACCGTTTGAGGACAGCGAACCGATGGGGCTAAAAGTGGATATTGCCAAAGCTTCTGAGTGTCAGGCTGACAAAATGAGTGAGGGGTCCCCAGTGGGTTGGGAATACAGGCATTACAGGTGAGCTTCTTGTTGCTTATCAGTCTGAGATGGCACTGCACAGCCATATGTATACATTCCTTGAATAATGTTGAAAGGATGATGACAGAAAACAGAGTGTGAAAGTGAACTTGAGACTGGTCTTAAAGACAAACTGGTGATCATGGAACTGAAAGGGTGGCAAATATATATATATTTGTGTTCGTTTGGGGTAGTGTAGTGAAAGCAAAGTGCTTTTGTTTCTGTTTATTTCAGTACTTTTACTTATTTGTTATTAATGTGGGCTAACTTTTACTTCTAAGATTTCTTGCAGTTCAGTTTCCTTTACAATTTTTTTTACAAAAATTAAATAAAAATTGTATGCTTTTTCAGTTTGTGTCATTGCAGTAACAAAATCAGTCAGTGTGAGTGGAACCAGTCACATTGTTATTAAGAGTCCTGGTTGTAATGCAGTGGGACCCTTGGTGATGGATCACCTTTGATGAGATACCATCTGTCTTTGTGGAGGACTTTTCTGAAACCTTTCCCATTGTATTCTCATTTAAAAGAACCATTAAGCAAGGATGACCCCTCTTTTTGGAGGGCTTTTTCTGAAACGTTTTTTCCATTCTCATTTAAAAGAACTGCTAACCAAGGACCACCCTTCTTTCTGGAGGCCTTTTTCTGAAACTTTTCCGGTTGTATTCTTGTTTAAAAGAACTGCTAACCAAGGACCATCCCTCATTTCAGATACTTCTGCTTAGTTTGCAAGATGCGCTTAAAAAAGGGTTCCACTGTGCAGTGTGTATTCTAAAACCCTGTGAGTAATGAGCTTAAGATTTCTTTTTAAAGGCAACTTGAAAAGGTGTCTGGATTGGAGCCTTCTCCAGATACCTTCTTTTTATGTACCCGTTTGGTCCTGTGTGGTCTTTCATAAGAGGGTAACAAGTTATGCAAGTGGCCTTAGTGTCAAGAGCACCCAATTTCCTGTCTAAAGGCTGTTCTTAATATATACATCAAAGTTGCTTCATAAACTATATAAAGTAACTTTAACAAGACATATTGAGATATTGCAAAGGTTTGTTTTTTGTCCTTAAAGTACTTAGCAGGTCATGTTGAGTTCAGTCTTAGCAGTGTTGCTGAAGCTGACCACTGATTGACTAGGCATTTTGAGCTGCAGACAGTGGAAAAAGAAACTGCCAGTGCTGTGGATTAAAAGATTTAGTGCCCATTTGGCAAATCAGCGGATGCTGTAAGACCCCCATCTGATCACAGATGCAAGAACAGAAACAAAAGAAGGGATCTGCAATGCAGCAAATTGCCTGATGAAGAATTGGGCATGGATGGCCGGTTGTTTCCATATTTAGAACCAAAGTGACCAACCACATCCTTCATGAAGCAGTACATCGCCAAGTCAATGAGGCTATAATTATGAATAAAGGGTTTTGCCTTCACCATTGTAGAGTGCTTGTTCAACAGTGTTGGCTTATTTAAGTTACTGAATTTCTTTTTTCTACTCTTCCTTTTCACTGCTGTTGATTGATGTGCCAAAATTCAGTGAAATTGTCATCTGTGTTTGCACTGGCATGATCTCATATTATTTTCAGATGGCTACATATCATCCAACCATACAACTTAAAGGGCAGTCATCAATATGTTGGAACTTGTTTACCCTGTTGCCATTAGACCAATTATGCATTTACTAGATTTAGCTTTTTCTCTCTTTTTTTCTACAGTACTTATTAAACATTTGACAGTGAAGTTTCATCTTTCCCCATTATTTATTGTGTCCTTGTGTGTGTGTGTGTGTGTTTAAAAGGACGAGGAAGGGAGGCTGGAGTGGGAGGTGTAAAGACAGTCCAACACAATGAGTGAGGGAGCCCAGATGAATGGGCCCGCCAGCCCGTCAGGAAAGTTTATTGACACCATAGGTGAGCATGCTTTCACTTTCCATGAGTTTCTGGTGTTCTTTGCCCATGTCAGTGTGAATTACTTCATTTATCTTCATTAAGTTTTTAAAAAAGGACATCTAGGGAGGAATAACATGCTGCATCACAGTGTAATGAAAGACAAAAACAGGTTATGTGTATATTTGAGATGAACATAAATAGTTAGACATAATATGAAAGTTTCAAAGCTGAATTTGATAGTGATAAGGCGAATCTCTGAATTCACTTGTTACTGGCTTCTGCATCTCCTGGGTACAAAGAACTGGGTCTGTATGTTGGGATATGTGAACTCTATAGAAGGTACAAGAAGCAGGATAGTGAATAAAGAGCTGTAATTTTATTCAGATTGTTTTCATTTTCATCTTCAGAAAGATACATTCAAAAAGATATAACCCTCCTGGTTGATTGGGTGTAAAAATCAAAACAAATTACTTACTCAGTAAGGAATCTTATGACTGTGTTCTTTCTGTTTATATAACTTATAATTGTTGTAACAGTTTGAGTGTTAGAAAGCCAGTGCAGTGAGCCTGCATTAAAAAAAAAAAAAAGTGAAGTGAAACTTCAAGAGGACATGATTTGATTATGAAATAATGAACAGTTATTGATACTCATGTCTCATATGAGCAGGTGCTTGATTTTTTTATTCATGTATATCAGAGGGGTAGAAACTTCCAGCTATGCCAAGCAAGAGAAGGTATTGAGTTGCATAAAATATGGAGCTGGACATCTGTTGGATAATCATCTAGCTTTGCTACAACATGTAAATTTGGACCTTCCAGACCCGGATGACCCAGAGTACAGGCGAAACCTGCAGCGCCCTGCAGAAGTGAAAGAGGACATGAAGCAGATGGAAGGCCGCTCCCGCGTTTCGGTTGTGCTCAACTCGCAGGCTTTCAAGGAGGAACTGGAGGCTATCATCCATGAGCAGATCCGCCAGGGAGGACCAGCCTCCATCTTTGCCCTTCAGCAGATCTCTGACCTCCTCCTTCCCCAGTCCAGAGGAACTAATTCCTCTTTCGGCAGATGTAAGTATAAACAAAAAAAATCGTACTGTTGATATTTGGACAGGGATGCTACAGTAAATGGTCATTAGAACAAATGAAAGTGACTGCATACGTACATGTTCTTAGACCTGTTATGGAGTAGTTGATAAGAGCTGGTGATGTAGCCAGGCAGTTCTTTTTTGAAAGTTTAAAGTGTTTTCTGATTTGAGTACAAAATAGGAATTCATGTCTTAAAGCTGTATTTTTGTCTGATCTCTTTTTGGTCAGTTGCTTTACTAGTAAGAAAGAGCTCATTTGGTTAGTCACTTCACCAACAACTTGCTTGAGAAACTGTAATGAAAAGCCTACCATCTTGAACCATGTTTCAGAACTAATTATTAGTGGAGCTGTATATAATATATAACCACATTTTAAACCGTCACCGTGGGACCACTGACCCCACATGTAGAAACTGTAGCAGGTTCCATTATTTTTCACAGTTTGACCAGATCAGAATCAGACCTTCAGCTGCATGAAGCAAAAATTGTTGGTAGCTTGTGAACCCATTCCTCAATGGTGTTTGTGTTCGTGTGCATGTGTGCAGCTTCACCAGTCATTCCAATCAATGATATCCGAGGAGTAGAAACCTTTGGTTATACCAAGCAGGAGAAAGTGTTGAGGTGCAAGTTGGCTGCCTGCTACCGCCTGGTGGACCTTTTTGGATGGACGCATGGTATCTTCAACCACATCAGTGTAAGTCTGCATGTAGTACACCCTGTTTTCTGCATGCTTGTTGGTAGAGCTGTGCTGGTGAAACTCACTGCTGGTCGCATGTGTCACATATTGACACTTTGTTTATGCAATAAGAATGGTGGATGGGATTCAGAAGCAAAAGCAGTGCTGAAATCAGATGGTTCATTGAGTTTCAATTGTGCATGTAATTGTCAGTCTGTTTCAAGTGCTTTCCTTCTTGCATTTACCATTTTTAAAAGCTGTTTGCGTGTTTGTATAAATATTCTTCTGAACATTGGTGTAATGAATTATTGCAGAGTTCTTTAAGTATGGATGTATATGTATATATATATATATATATATATATATCTATCTATATATATATCTATATATATATCAGCTGTCTGTTTTCTATACTATGCACTTGCGGTAAGTGAGTTCATAGTAACATGAAAGATTATTGTTTGAAGCATGTGGTGGATTGTTACTTGTTTCCTGAAGATGGCCGCAGACACAACACAAACAGTTATGGTATCCTGTGTAACTTCCCATTTCCTGGCCCTGTTTGCGTTAATTGTTTCTCATGAAAAGCACAAAACCCACAGTGGAGTACTGTGGACACAGAAATTCCGATCTCCTCTACTGGGAATGCAAAGATCTGTCAAACGTCCCTCTTACACTTTTAGTAGGTTAGAATTTTGTCTTATGCTGTCCACGTTCTGTCAGCTGAAATGTTTTCCCAGTCCTATTCAAACTTGAAATGTTGATCAGGTCATAAAGTGGGTCAAACATTTGTGCTGGTGACAGCACTAAAGAAAAGAGTTGATATGTAACTTGTTGGAATATCCTCATACACCAGGAATGTGGTAAATTTTGGACATTGAATAAACTGGAAGTCTTCATTGATTGGTGGTATTTCTGTACTTTTGTGTCTTTCTTCCTGTGTTTTAAAACTTACCCCCTAAAAACAAACACAGACGTGTAAGTAGCATGCAGCTTCACAAGGCATGCACAAGAGAGGCCATACAATTTGATGGGTAATTCCAGTGCACGTGTTTATTGGGCTGTAGAGGTGACATGGTTTGTTCTGCTGAAGCTTCCACTTTCCCCCCTGGCCTCAATACTGATAGTGTGGCCTACATTATCAGTGTGACCTTTACAGGGGCAAACCACTTCATACATCCTGTTGCAAGTGTCCCATGACTGCAAGCCTGTGCTCCTCCCTACTTTTTTTGTTTTATTACATCTGTTGCTCCTGTTCCCATGTCAGTTCATGTTCATGGCTGCTGGAAGAGCTTACAGTCTGAAGTATATGTCATCTCTCTCCCCCCCCCCCCCCCTTCCCAATTTGTTATGCATGCCCTTTTTGTTTTGTTTTGAGGGGTGGGTGGGTGTTTAAACTATATGTGCCTGTGCACTATTTTTTTGTTTGATGCTTGTGAAGAGGAAAAATGGATATTGTGTAAGTGTTATTGTGTATCTGTGAGTTCAGTTTTGTTTGACTGTAGTGTGTGTGAAGTAGTGTTTTTGGCTCACATTAAAATGATGCAAGTTTGTTTCTCAGTAAACTGTACCTTTGAAACTTTGCATGGACATCTCTTTTTAGCTTTATACAATAATGTTACACTGTTTTTTGTGTCACAGCTGTGTTGGGAAGTTTCTTGGCAGTTTATAGTTTATCAGGTTAAAGTACTTAAAACTTTGTCAATGTATACAGTATAGTTGTTGAATATTTTATGTGTTGATGAGATCATGTGAAAAAGTCAAAATGAAATATTTTCTTCACGTTTGTTTTGTCCTGGAGATTATTCATGCAGTTTAACTTTTAGTTTAGTTTTAGATTTTAATTTACATTCAGATTCACTAAACCACTGTTTTGTCAGTGGTATGCCTGTTTTTTGGTTTTGTTTATGTTTATCTATCGTTATTAACCCCCAGGAAAGTTTTTTTCTCCATAGGATAGAACTGCACCTTGAGCAACTAAACTGAACGTGAATGACTATGAAGCACAAACAGTTTGAGTGTGCCGTTCTGTCATTATTGTTTGTTTTTGTATATTAACTTTTTATTTTTTTTAGCCACAAATACATTAGAAGTTCTGTTTGCATCAGAGACGCTTGAAAACTGTGTTTCAGGCCAGGCTGAGTCAGGAACATGAACAGTTCCTGGTCAACCCATTTGGCATGGTGTACTCAGAAATCACTGCCAGCACGCTGGTCAAGGTAGATGTTCGTGGAGAGATTGTGGACACCGGGTCGACAGGGCTGGGCATCAGCAAGGCTAGCTTCACTTTGCACTCGGCCATCCACCAGGCTCGCCCTGACATCCGCTGTATCATCCATCTGCACACACCAGCTGCTGTAGCTGTAAGTGGACTGTGGTTTGAATCTGTCTTCATTAACTGGTGTTTCTTGGGATTAAAAAAAAAAGAAAGGTGGGGGAGAAAGAAAAATGCTTCTGTTTAGTGCATAAACAGTACAAGAGTTAAACAAGGTTAGCAGAGTTTGAGTGAATAAGAAAGCTTGTTTTTGTCTTTGTTTTGTAGGCATATTGAAATGGTCAGCATGATATTCTGTGAGGATGAAGTCCAGGTCCTTGGAAATGTTTTGGCTTCATGCATGAATTTTGAAAGTCAGTATAGTTTGATAGGTCCTGTTGAAATGAACAGCATAATGAAGTTGAAAGGCTTTTGTTGTGGGACCAAAAATGCACCTGTGTAGTGCATAAACAGTACAAGAGTTATAAACGAGGTTAGCAGAGTTTGAGTGAAGAAGAAAGCTTGTTTTTTTCTTTGTTTTGTAGGCAAAATCAGTATAGTTTGATAGCTCCTGTTGAAATGAACAGCATAATGAAATTGAAAGGCTTTTGTTGTGGGAATGTTTAGCACAAGTATTATTGTTATTTTGAATCAGAAGTGCATTCAGAAAGTGTGTGGGTGGGGGGGGGGGGATGCGACTGGGTGTGTGTGCATGGTGTGTTCGTCAGTAGACCAAAGAATCTGGCAGTGGTATTGTTTTACAGTTCTAACCAGGATTATATCTAGCATCTGCTGTTTATGGATAATGAAATACTTGAAAGTTACTATTGAGGAACCTACTTAGTTTACAAATTTCTCCTGCAATCCTTTCTTTACCAGGTATCAGCCACCAAGTGTGGTTTGTTGCCCATGTCCCAAGAGGCCTTGATATGTGGCAAAGTGAGTTACCATGACTACCGTGGAATCTTGGTGGATCAGGATGAGAGAGACCAGCTGTGCAGAAGTCTGGGACCCTTCAACAAGGTCAGTAACTGCAGTACACATTGCCTTAGTATGTACAAGTATGTACAGGGACTTGTGCCTGGCTAACTGCCTTTTGTTTCCGTTCATCATCTCCGGTCCTTCATTCTCTGTTACTCATGTGTGAATCCCCGGCATTTAACCAGTATTTAAATGCCTTTTATATGTATCTTAGATTTGTCGAGTGTTGGACCCAAACTGTGGAGCAGCTTACCCCTGTCCCAGAAGATTGCAGCCCAGAGGAAACATGCGAGTGGAAAAAAAAACAGACATTTCTTTGTCATGGCTGCTACCTGAGTTTTTGTGTGTTTTTAAACTGTTGTGAATTATGTGAAAGTTTGACAAATTTAAGGAAGAGAGTTGACAAGTTTCTGGTTAGTAGCCAGCTGTAAAAAAAACACAGTGCCAGCACAGTGAGTGCCCAAGAGTGGAGAATAGCGCTATATAAAAGCGATCAACAACAATAAACCCCCTTATTATTGGCTTTTTAGAGGCCATTTAAAAATCGTGAAAATTTGCATCATGATAACTAGACAGTGATACTTGTTTAGGTGGCATTGATCCATTTTCAAGGTCACATGATTTTGGAGAGAATAGTTGTTTTTTCTCCAGTTTTCAATATGATTGTGGGTTGAGTGAGTGTAGTTTCCTTTTGCATGTTTTTTAACTGTGCACCAGGCCTTTTTTGTTGTTGATCAGGGGTGATTTGCTTTTGTTACTGGACAGAGTAACTTATAATAAGATGCAACTGAAATTTCTTAATTTGATGGGGTGGGGAGGGGAGTGGGGGTTGTATTCACAACATGTTCTTTTGTGTGATTGGATTGAGTGTTTAAACTGCTAGAGTGGTCAGCAGGTGAATGCGTGCAAGTTTGACTTCTGAATTCTAAAAGTGGGACCAAAAGTATTCACTGTGGAGCATCTTATTTTGACTCGGCATTTGTCATTTGTATTGCTGTGACTGTTTTGGCAGGTGATGTTTCTTCGCAATCATGGCGTGGTTGCGTGCGGAGAGACGATAGAGGAAGCCTTCCACTATGCCTTCAACGTCATGGCTGCAGTTGAAGCACAGGTGCGTTTGTGTGAAGCTTCAGGCACATGCCGATGTGCCTCCATGTATAACGTAGATTCTGTGAATAGCTTTAACAGTAGCTTTTTTGCAAGGACATGAACATGTTGATCATCTCGTTCAAGATCTTGTATTTTTAGTAGCCTGTTGGTGTTACTGAGATGATTCTTACAGTAGTGTACCTATTGTAAAATGGATAAGAACAAGTCCTGTGGACCCTTGGGATGTTCTGCCAAGTTTCCTTGATGGAAAGTTGATGTGGTGTATTGATGAAAGTGTGTGTGCTGTGCCAGGTGAAAGCCATGCCGGTGGGGCTGGACAACCTGATCCTGGTGGACGAGGAGACACAGGAGAGAACTTTCAAAGTGGGCTCCCTGGGGGGTGGCGGAGCTGACACCTCGGGGCGCAAGTGGCGGTGTGGCGAGCTGGAGTGGGACGCTCTCATGCGCACCCTGGACAACTCTGTGAGTCCTTATCTGTTCTTTGGGTAGGAGTTGTCTTTTGGACTACCTGTGGCAGTCACCCTAAAAAGGGTGTGGCTATCAACAACAACAAAAAAGAAGAAAAAAAGAGAGGGGGGTGGGGGTGTTAGAAGATAATAGAAAAAAAGTTGCACTTATCAGAGCACAATGCAGCAAGAGACGCTGACTGCCATTTCGTGGTGGATTTTTGTGTCACAGTCTTTAGAGACAGCAGACTGTTTAATAGTGACACAGCACTTGGTTCACAAGCAAGTGATAGACTAGGCTGATGTCTGGCAGCTCTACTGTCATGGAAGAAATGCTCATTAAAAAAAAATCCTCTGGTGAAATAAACGCGAACTGGGTCACTGTATTAAACTATTTAAAGCAAATTTCAAGGGGGGTTCTTATATACTTTGCCCTGTTTAATCGAAAATTTTAGTTTGTTGTACTTTTAGGCTGGCAGTTGCCAGGTTAACTTTAATCTTCAAATGTGTGAATGTGAACATTTGTTTGTTTACCTTCATTAACATGAACATAAATATGTATGGCTGTGGCTTCCTCTGCTTGGGCCAGTAGTACTAGTAGCAGCAGTGCTTGCATTTAGTTAAAATACATGATAGACATCAATGACAGAGTCATGACATAATATGACAGAGTCATATACCAGGGTGTACGTTACTGGTTCTTTATCCTCATGAAACACTGTCGTTACGTACATGCAATTGATGCTATGTACATGCAGCCTATCACTTGATGCTGATTCAGTGCAGTGATCACAGTGGCTGTTTATTTGAATGAGATTCATGGAGGAGTACTGGCCATGTGCAATTAAAAAACAATCATAATGGGAATGCATCATGGTGGATAGTGTTGAGTCACTTCACTGAGGAAGTCTACATACAGTGGTCTGAATGGCTGGGGATGCAGCACAGCTGGTCAGTAGCATGATACAGTGCAGAAACTGCTGCACATGCAAAGCCTCACCAGTCAACCTTAGGCTTTTAGCAGAGGATAAAAAAACTGCCAAGGATATGGCTTGCCATTGATTGACAGGTGATTGATTTATTGATCAACAGGGTTACAGGACAGGTCACTTGTACAAACAGCCACTGATGAAGCAGGAGAAGAAGGAGAGAACCAACAGTGATGTGGAGGTGCCACCAGCCTCCAGTTCCTTCACCTATGTCTTTGATGGGGACTATGAACACTCCAAATATGTGTACGTATAGTGCAGGCACAGGACAGTAGTCTTTCTTTGAGAGCTCATGGTTGCTATGTCAGGAAACATAGTAGTGGTTAAGACCCACGAGGATCAAAGCAACATGAAGTTGAATTAAACCAGTCCAGTGAACAGTGTCATTTAGCTTCATTTGTGTGTGTGTGTGTGTGCTGTGCTGTATTGACAAGTCTTGTGCAATCTCAGTACAGTCCTGCTATTGCAATGTAGATTTTATTGCTGATTGTGGCAATTTTATTTGACTGATGAGTTGCTACTTTCTTGCTTACCGCTGTCTAGCTTATTAGTACTGATAGTGGGTGCAAATATTGATAAAGGATATTTTACCTGAGGTGAGCCTGTGTGATTGACAGGATATTAATGAAATCCAATTTGTAACTTAACTTTGTCAGAGAATTTCAGTCACAGTCAAAGGTTCAGAGGTTGAGTGAAGACTGTAAGTGTTCAGCAGCAGTGGTATGATGGTAAAAGAATCTTGTGAATTTTATGATTTTTTCCTTAACTCTGTTATGACATTGAAACCCCCCCAACCCATTCTAACAGTTATTTGAATGCATTTTTATATTTGTTACCTTAGTAGGATTGTGTTGTGGAGCAAGGAACAGAACATGCTCATGGATGGGGGGTGCTATCAGGGAGAGCTTTGTATTCTGGTGGATGTGGCAGACATTTGACGCACCTTCTCCTCATTATCAGGTCTCCAATTAAGACTGCCTTGGAGCGACAAAAGCAGGCATACAAGGCTGGATGGCTCACCTCACCAAACACCTACAAGAAAGAGGAAATTGAGGAAATTGGCACCACCACACCGAAGAAGATCACAAAGGTTTGTGCTTGGGGTGAAGCATTATCCAGTTTTGAGGTTGTTTTGTGGCACCTTGAACTTCTTGTTTTTAGGAAGATATTCAAACGTTGCATTATGGTAGCTTATGTTATGTTTTGATTGTGATGCTGTTTTCATCATACCACAATGTTGAAACCGTGAACTGTAAGATGTGTTTCCTCAGTAAGGTCTGATGCAACTGATGGGACTTCAAGCTATGTACAATGGTTACAGGCATGGACAAGATTAAAGCACAGTGCTGTGATGGCATGGGGTGCAGTTTAAGAAGATAATGGATGCAGTTCAAAATTGCAAAAGCCTTGATGTGTGCCTTTTCTTCAGTGACAATTTTAACTGGCTATTTCAAACTTTCCAATAAATTTTGCACTCTTTCCAGTTTGGCTGAAGGCTGCGAGAAGGACTAGGAAATAAAAAAAGTATTTTAACTCTTTAATGTGAGTAGGTGGAGCATTTTCCCATGTTTGTTTCAAGCTTCATTTATGCATCATTGTACCATGATCTTTGCCACTTTTTCTTTGGTATGGCAGCCAGCTTCATGAATGTGAAGATTCTGCTGCACTTAGGCAGGGATGTCATGGAAGAAAGTGGCTGTGTGATGAATCTGTTCAGTATTGTTTTGATGTGTGTGTATGTGATGAAACAGCTTATGACAGGTTATTTTGTGTTACAGTGGGTACCTGATGGAGATACCCAGCAGAAGTCCACAGTCATCAAAATAGACACCCCAAACCAGTTTGCTCCACAGGGAAGTAATCCCAAGGAATTCCAGCAAAAGCAAAAAAGCGTAAGTGGAGAGTTAACGTCAATGAGTGTAAGTTATCTTGGGTACATGAGATTGTGTAATATCACTTTCAAACATAAGATTGTGTCGTGTCCCTTTCAAATGAGATTGTGTAATATCCCATCCAAGTAGATAAGTAGATAGGCATGTAGACAGAGTCAAGAGTTTACAAGAGTCTGTAGATGGTCAAGAGTGTAAAATGGGATACTCGTCAGTGGAATAAAACACTTAGCTGTCGTCTAGCAAAATTCCTTCATTCCTGTCAGTTGTGGTTTGGTCTTTACCATCCCAGGTGTAATCTGATGACACAGAGCTGCAGATTTAAAAATCTGGCGTGTTTTGATGACACATGTTACTTAGATGATTGTGACAGCCTACAGGTGCTTGTCTCAGCTTTGTTTCATAGTCGGGGAATATGGTGTAAAATTTGTGTGAGTTAAATAAAGAATAAAGAAAATAACTTTGATGGGACAGGATGGCTTTGAGATTACTGTGCTTGTTGGATAATTTAAGAGAATTAAATGAGAGCTGTTGGATATAAAGAATGATGGCTTTTGGGGAAGGCGAGAGAGTTTGGGGGGTTATGCTTCAGATAGGACATGTGTAAGGAGATGATTGTTGTATTTTTCAGATAAGGAAAGACTACTATGAGGAGAAAGTAACTGCTGGCCCCCAGTCCAAGATCCTTGAAGGTCTTTCATGGGATGAAGCTGCTAAACTGAAGGTACCTGGTCATAGAAAATGGTTTTGATGTCTACGCTGGTATTCAGAATTACTTGTATGCATGGTGTGTAGGGTACTCCAGGAGGAGAGAACTGTTGATGACTTGGCTTTAATAATACTGCGTAACACTGAAACATCAAGTGCTTTTGTGTGTATATGTGTGCGTGTGCCTGCATGTGTGTGTGCTTGTGTACGTGTGTGTGCCTGCATATGTGTGTGTATGATCAGGTTGTCAGCTGCAGGTTAGGACATCGATGTACATTGTGTGTGCAGGAGGGCGGTGACCAGACAGTGATAGTAGGTGCAGCTTCCAAGGGCATCATTCAGCGTGACCACCAGCACAATGCTGTGGTCTACCGCTCCTACTACGCTGCCAACCCTTTCGAGAACATGAGTGAGGAGGAGGTCGATGCCTACAAACGGGAAGTTGAGCGACGGGAGCGTGGAGAAGAACCAGGTGAAGAGAACAGAACATTTATGCACCCTGCTGGCGTTAAACCCCCTCCTTCCCATTACTTTAACTGAGAAAAGAGAAATGAGTGTTAAACACAAAAGAACAGATTTTGGTCCTAATGTGTGAAATACTTTCGTAAACCTGCTTCACTTTGTACTGGAGTAGACTTTGGTTAGTGGACATGGATGTGTGGCACTGTCAGATTTACTTCAGTCAAGGCCCATTTGCAGTCTGTGCAAATGTTTAATTAGTGTATTAGTGGTGATGGCCTTAGCGGTTAATTAATTCTTTGATTTTGATGGGTGCTTTACAGAAGACGTGCCAGGGCCTGATGGGCGACTGATTTCAACAGAGGAACGCATGCAGCACATCCAGCAGTCACGGGAGGACGTGCAGCAGGACACTGAAGGTAGGCAGTGGAAGTGGCTTGCTTGTTGAGTTGCCACCCATCTGTGGCACAGGGAGGGGGTTCCGTTGCAGTCAGACTGCTTTACGTGTGTCTGTGACATGAGTCACTCTGGTTTCACAGTGCCTACGTTTCCTAAAGGAGACGAGCAGTGGGGAGAGAGGTATCTGTGACTGGATTCTGTGTCCTTGGTGTTGTATATGTGCATGTTGTGGAATAACTGTCTTCCTCCGTGTAGCAGACTCTTTTTCACCAGTGTTGTGTGTGTTGTGGAACTTACTTTCTTTGTGTAGCCAGAGTAACAAATGAGGAACTGCTGCTGAGAGTGACATTCTAAAAAAAAAAATAGGAGGAAAGTGTCCTTGCCAATACATGGTGACAAAGTTTGTCGTACACTGTCGCTGTGCATCAAGTGCATTTCCCTCATTTGTTTTGGTTGGTATCTGGAGTTTAATTTCATTTGTCTCATAACTGCTCTTGGTAAATGTGTCATGGTTGAGGGTGGATGTTCCATCTATTCTGATCAAGGATTAACTGAGTAAATAATTTGGGTTGTCTTACATGTATCTATAAAACATTAATTTTGTAAATATTCTAACAAGTAGTATCTGTGCAGCATTTTGCAGTGAGCTGAAGACAGCTGCCTATTATGAAACAAAAATGCATTATTTGCTTTTGTTACAAACATTTAGTGGAGTTCAGCAAATATCTAAAATGATTATTTTGTATCTGACAACATGGGAAGAAAAAAGTTTGGCAAAGAAGTGTGTTAAGAAGAAAATTGGAAACAAAATGTAGAGGTAGCATTTGCACAAAGTACAGTCTGCTAACATGTGGTGTAGAAGCACGCGTGTTGCAGCAAAGGTTCTGCTGGCTTTGGCTCTTGCCTGGTACAGTTGTGCACAATGCCCCTCACTGCTGGAATGAAGATGGGGTGTATTTTACTGTCTCATAGGGTGTATTTTAGTACACACTGAAGCTGTCTTGGTTTTCCTATAAAGAAAATATTTTTGTGCCTTTACTGTATAGCCAACAGGCTTAGTTTTTCCCCCCATACAGTGAAAAAAAGAAGAAGAAAAAAAGAGAGGCTGCTAAGCTATGAAGGATAATGGCAAGTCAGCAGAACCTCTGGTTTAGTTGGCACTGTTAGCTGCACATGCACCCTGCTGATACGTTTGCCGTTGTTTCTCTAGAACTCTGACCCTTCATTCTAACATTCTGTGTTGTGCTGTAACTTAGTACTGTAACACAGTTGTGACCAGTGACATACTCTTAGAAGTTCTGTGAATGCACCTAACCAATGTTTTTCTCTCTCAGGAGACTGTGACTATTGATTCTCTGGATGAGTGTTTGCATGTTTGTTGTCAGCTTTTAGAGCTGGTGCATGTTTTGTTGTAGAAAACACTACACAGGAAACTAACAATGATTCCATTGTGAATGAGAGTCAGTCGGAACGTGAGCACAGCCCACAGCCGGCCGCCTCGCCCAAAGGTAACCACTGTGACTAAATTTTATGGAGCATGTGTTTGTCTCTTCTTTTGTCTCTGTGTACTGGTAATATGTACTGGAAACCTTGCTGTTGCAAGGACAGACATTAAAATGCATTGAGGGTTCAAACACCCTGTGCTGCTAGTGTGGCATCATGAATCAATGCTGTGAATTTTATAAAGCAAAGCTTTGAAGCATGTGCATATTTCCTAGGTGAATGAAGTGTTGAGGAAAATGCCCTGCAAATGAATCTTTAAGCTTTTTGCATTCCTCAGGGATGAGGGTCTGATCCAGTATTTTTGTGTCTGCTTCTGTTTACATGTTCAAGTTGTATTCATATATATTGTTGTTTGTTTTCATTTCTCCACAAAAGTTTGGCAGGTTCATAATTCTTGCGTTTATGTAATATATGTGTTTGTTTCCTTAACGCATGGTGGAAGGGTGTGCTTCAGGGGTCTTTGGTATGAGTCAGTTCACACTGAGTTAAGTCTTGCAGTACTGTTTGTCGTGTCATTGAAACTTTTTGTGGTTGAATTGATTGTTATGAATTGAGACATGTGTATTTCCTCACCGTTCATATATTTTTAGCGGTATGGATTCTAAGTAAGACAGTATAAAGATTTGCTGATCAGGCATGGTTGGTTGCATTTGCAAAGTTAGGAAATGCACTTGTTGTGACCTTGTGTGTTGTGCAGCATGTTAGTCTTTACGCTAGCTTAACAGTAACACTGTTCATGCTCTTTTATTTTAAATTTTTTTTTGTGTGTGTGTGTGCCTCATATTTCAGACTAGTCTGATGTGTGATTTTAATCGTGTGCTTGAAAAGGGTACTTTTGGGTTGCTGTTGATTAAACTATTTTCTTTCTTACATTGTAGATGTTTTTCACTCTTTTTTTTTCTCTCTTTTTTTTCTCCATGTAGTGTTTGGTAATTAATGTTTCCAGTTTCAGAAGACCAGTTTTTTTTAAAAATGGGCCGGGGGGGGAGGGGGGTATGTGGTGTGGAGTAGAGATGTTTGTGTAGTTGCTTGTGTTGTGTTGCCAACCACCCACACAGGTGTTTATGTTGCTCACTGACAGAGCCCTGGGGAATGTGCGACCCCCTTCCCCATGCCTCCCAGCTGGAGAAGGAGGGGCTTGACCGACTGGTGGATACTGTGGTCCAGGCTGTTTTGGCCTCTGCTCTGCCGGCCTCTCTCAGTAAGGGGCAGCACTCTCCAGGGGGTAATGGGAGGGTTGCAGGGTCCTCTCATGTGTCTCCGTATGATAGCACCCCCTCCTCTTCCTCCAGCCCTTTCTTGGTGTCCCAGTTGCTCCCAACCACCCCACCTGAAGGTGAAGTCGTTCCTCCTGCTGCTGCTGTGGAGACCGGTCAGTCTGAAAACATGGTCCGAACCAGTGTGAAGGCCAGCGTGGTGAAAGTTGGGGGTACGGGGTTGGAAGAAGAGCCCGAAATGGTGACCGTGCAGCTGCAGCCCCTGAAGCTGTTCCAGGGCAAACCAGGCGCAGGAGTTATGAAGATCTCCTTCACCATCCAGTCAAAAGTGACACGGCGAAGGACCAAGGGACCCAGAGGTTCGTGGCCCATAGAGAACGTGACCATCATGCAGACCCAGCCCAAGGTGACCATCGTCCAGCCTGAAGAGGGTCGTGAGCCCAGCAAAATGAAACCTAAAGTCCTTCAGGAGCAACAGAACGTGATCAGGTGTCCGCCGGCAGAGGAGGGTGCACCTGCTGTGAAGGTGCCTCTAAGTCCAAACTACCAACAGAAGCCAGCGAAAAGATCTCATCAGTCATCAGGGAGGCGCCATGGTAGATCCAAAAAGAAATATCCACGATGGGTACGAAGAGGTCTTACCCACCCATTGTCTCCTGTGAAGGAAGAGTTCCTGGAAGAGGAGGATACCCTGGAGGCCTTGCTGGCACGGCAGACTGTTGAGGTGGATTCCGATGAAAGTCTGGAAGATCTGTTGCTTATGACAGACAACTGCAAGGAAAACCTGGTTCCCAGTCACAGCCATGACGTCAAATGTGAGCCAGCAGCGATCACTGACAAGTCGGCTCCTATTGCCACTCCTGAGGATCTGGATGAGAGCGGTCACCTCTCTCTTCCTAACACTGGGCGGGAAGAGCAGCCAGAGGAGCAGTTGTCTAGCGTATCTCAGCAGCCCGTCTTCACTGTCCGTAAGGCTGATGCCACTGAGCCTTCGCCAGATTACCCAGGCCAAGATAGTTGTGGAAAGGTTCCTCCTTCTGCCCCACTGACTGATGAAGAGGGTACACTCTCTGATGAGCTGGCTCTTAACGAAGGAGAAATCAGGTTTGCCGATGAAGAAGCGTCTAACACATTCTCTGAAGCCTCAGATGGAGATATTGCCCCCAGGAAGCAAGAGGAGGATGTAGAGAGACCCCAGCTGCCTGCATCAGATGTGGACTGTGAGGAAGGTGTAGACCAGAAGTTGGAAGATCAGCATGACGCGGCATCACCAAATGAGTCAGAGCCTACTTCCGATCCTGGTAACAAATGTGAAACCAGTGAACCTTCCATGGAGCCTACTTCTGATCCTGGTAACAAATGTGAAACCAGTGAACCTTCCATGATGTCCCAGTCAGCCCATGAATCCCCCCAGGAGTCTGCCCCAGCTTCTGCAGCTCTTGATATTCCTGTCATCCATGTCCCTTTGGCACACCATGAAGAAGAACTTGCGGATGTTTCTGGTCCAGCCACTAGCTCCCCTATGGAAGAAGAGAATAAGGCTACTTCATATAGGACAGACTCCACCTCCCTGGAAACATCACCCATAGTGAACAGCCCACCATTTGATGCCCTTGCCCCGGAGCCAATCCACAGAGAGTTGCACAGAGTGCGAAGTCTTGAAAATGAGCTTGATGAACCCAGCAATGTCAAGAGGAGACTGAAGAAGGGGCATGGTGTGGTGCGCCGTGTCCAGAGTGCAGGGCCCGTTGAACATCGTAACTTTGCTATCATTGATGCAATCCTCCACACTGTCACCATTGACCCTGCCAAGATAGCCAAGTCTGGCCAACCTGTGTCTGCGTACCTGTCAGGGTCACCAGAGAAAACTTCAGCATCAACTGAAAAGAGGAAAAGGTGGACGCTGATGGACAGTGTGTCCAAGTCACTGGAAGATCTGGATGTGGATGAGCTGGCACAGAAAGGTTCAAAGATCTATGGCAGGTCCTTGGAGATCTCCATTCGTGATGGTGTTCTCCCTGAACAGGTGGCCCAGACTCCTGCCTCTGGCACAGCCAAATCTTGTTCCTTGGAAGATTTGCTGGATGATAGGGTAGAAGCAGAAACAGTAACCCCAGATTCAACCAGGGTGTACAAAGATGATGTGGTGGTCATCAACCCAACGCCGATGGATTTCTCAGCGATTTCTCCTCAGGCTAAGAAAGATATTTTAGAGGAGGAAGGACCTCTGGTGACTAGCTCCCCCAAACTTGGCCGGCGGAAGGAAGGTTCCTTTAAGAAGTACCAGTCCAAAATGGGCAAATCGGAGGAAACGTTACTGGAGGTCATGCCTTTGTCTGCTGACAGGGGGCACCAATCTGCCAGGAGATCCAAGAGTTTTCCGAAGAACTTTGGGCGAAGGAAAAACCGATCTCGGGAAACTCTGCTGGATGAGCATCCCTCATTGTTCCGGTCGGACACAGAGCAAGAAACAAAGAGGAGCACCCAGAGTATGTCTATCTTGAATGAAAGGTCCAGGAGCAACGGTCGCAGAAACAAATCGCGCGAGACTCTGATTAGCGACACTCCCTCCCTGTCCCGTTTGAGTCTGGATAACCAGCTGCTGGCCCATGGGGAGAAGAGGTCAAAGGAAACCCTCATTGATGATGCCCCTTCCACTGCAAACTCAAATGAGAGCAAAGGCAGCGAAAGAAGGCTGGGTATTGACGAACCTCACAGAAGACGACGAAGGCAACGATCCCTGGAAACCAACTCAGATCAGCCCAGGAGACGAAGGAGAAGGGCTCAGGCTGAAGAGGAAACTGAGCCAGCTCATTCCGATCCAAGGAAAGATGAGGCAGCTCCTGAAGATGACATGCCAAGACCGCCCAGCTCCAGGAGAGAGAGGAGAAGGAGGCAGCAAAGAGGGTCTGATGAGGGGCCCAGCAGAGAGGCCAGTGACCCGAGGGAAGTGCTGTCGGCTGATGGACTGGAAGGAGAGGTGGAGCCACGGGAAGAAAAGATTCAAACAAGGGTAGCTGAAAACACGGGTGAGAAGACGCGTGATGCTGACCTAGAAGTACCTGGGGCTGCTCCACCCGCATCTGCTGCTGACTCGCCACAGATGGGAGACTTTCCTCCACCTCCTGAGGACCTGCTGAGGGAAGGGCAGGAATTAGTGGTGGGTGAGACTCTGCCTGGTACAGAGATCCAGACTGAAGGCACACAGCTGCCAGAAGTTCAACGAAGGGGCCAGGATGAGCAGTCAAATAGAAACAAGGATGAAGATGAAGAAAACAGACCCCCAAGAGTTAGAAGGCCTCAGAAGAAAGTGGAGAAACAGCCAAAACATGGTTCAGCTGAGGTTATGCACACGCTTGGTGCGGGAGAGTCTGTGGAGGATGAAGGTGTGCTGAGGCGAAAGCGCCATGAAAAAATCTCTTCCATAGAATCCCCAGTGGAAGACGGCACAATTTTGTCAACTTTCAGGCAGCCAGCACGAGCTAGCCAAAAGTTAGGGGAAGATTTTCCTTCATTGTCTGGCATGCTGGCAAAACAGCCCACGCCACCCGTACCAGGAGATGAGAAGCGTCGTCAGGAAGAAAAAACACCAAAGGACCAAGATGCTGAGCCAAGCAGCACCTTAGAACCAGAAGACACAGTGCCCATTGCAGGCAACCTAGACGTTTTGGACTATGGGGATGAACCACCACGGGTCAGACGGTCAGGACAACGGCGGCCACACACTTCATCAGATGAGAATGATTCCCAGAGCTCCCAAGCAAGGCAGAGGGCAGGAGGCAGAGGGAGGGGTACAATAAATGACCAGCGAAAGGAAACAGAATCACAGAATAGTGGCTCTGAGGTTGGTTTGTCCAGGCCTTACTCTGATTTGAAAGTTGTGGAAAACAGTGCTTCAAGAGATAGCCTGACTTCAAAAGAAAACCTCTCTGGCAGAAACGGCACAGCTTCAAGGAGCAAGCTGGCTTCAAGGGAAAGTCTGGCTTCAAGGGAGGATGGTGGTTCGCGAATGTCTGGTCTGGACATAGTAAATTATGATGATGAGCCGCCAAGAGCACGAAGATCAAGGCGCCAGCCAGAGCCTGATAGAAGAGACAGTAACCATAGAGCAGAAAATGCCGAGATTGAGAAGCCAAGGTCAGAGGGTCGTATAAGAGGCAGGAGAGAGGCTCGGGGTGACAGCCACCCTGAAAGCAACAGGTCAGGAAGAAGAAGTCCACGACAAGAAAATCTGCCTCCCCCTGAGATCCGAGTGCAGGCAGCATCAAGAGAGAGCATAGACAAAGAAGAGTTGGCACCGCCTCTGCCCGCAAAGAAGCATCAATCCATAGAGCGTCTGGCAGAATTTGACCGAGAACCACGCAGAGCAAGGTCACGAGAGCTGCTTGACAAGCAACCAGTCAATGTGCAAGATGTGCCTCCTGCTCTTCCACCCAAGAAAAATAAACTGAAGAAGCTGTCCTGTGTTGGTGGGTCTGAGATTGAAATGGCAGAGCCAAAACATGATGCAAGGGAGAAAAAATTGAAAGGCCGCTCATCACCAAAGGAGAGGAAAAAGGTACCTCCTCTTCCAGACTCTGATGAAGAGTACAGGGAGGAACCAAGGAGACGTCATGGCTGGCAGGAATCTAATCTACTTCATGTTCCTGCTGATGACTCGTTCCACAGAGAAAGCTCATTTGATGCTTCTTTTGAGAGGGATAGACAGCACTCGTCACGCAGGCGTAAAGAAACAGAGAGTACCTCGCAGTACTATGGTGACACTGAAGATGAACCGGATGCAGTGGAGGACAACTTCAAAAGCAAAGGTGAAAGAAAATCCCCCAAGTCTGATGTGACCTTGTCTCCTCCCCACACGCCACGACCGGCACGGAAAATTTCAACAGGTAGTTACGGCTCTGTGTCATCAAGACCCACACGATCTGTGTCCTTTGACGATGGATACACACCTACCATGTCCCATCCGCCACAGCGCCAGAAGTCCAGGGAATCATTGGGGAGCGAGTCCTCACTGCCCTCCACTGGCTACAGAATGCGATCCCACTCTGGTGCCAGTGAGACCAGCTTGAGCAGTAACCCCCTGAACCATGAGCCCTGGCGTGCAAAGGCTTTTGCTCAGCGCCCGCACTCCAGACCACGCCAGTCACGTTCACAGGGTGAGGCCACCTACAGTGCCAATGCGGGACGGCGTCGGAGATCTAGAACCCCAACAGCAGGAGACACAAACCGGTTGTATCAACCTCGCAGAACTCACTCGCGAGGCTCTCTCCCTGACACCCCCTCAAGATCTGCTGCCCCCTCTCAGCCTAGCAATTCTCGTGATACCTCGATGCTTGCTGATGACAGCTTCTCTGACGCATACAGCCACGGCTATGCCAGTGGTAAATGTTTTCTCTTTCCTCCAAGTACTTCTCTCTGCATGCCTGCTACTGTACTCTTTCTCTAACTCTCAACACTTGACTGCCTCCTCCTGCTCAATTTAAGCGCTCTGGAACATCCAGGATGCGTTGATGCTAGTCTCCGTGTTCTTCATAGATCCAGCATGCTTTCAGTTTCAAAGCCTTGATGCTTGCTGCAGATGGTATTAATAGTGTGGTAATATCTGCTACTGTTGTAGCTACAGGACAAGTAGTATGTACTTGTGCAGATCTGTGTAAATAAGAAGAAAGAAAAAGAAAAAAAATGTATACAAACAGAGCAGGTTTTTAAAAATTCATTTAGAGGGCACTCAAGTTCTTTGAGCTAGAAAGCTTAATTTGGGCAGGTATTTGGATGTGAGCTACAAAGTTGTTGAGATGGGGATTTTAATATCATCATATGAGATTGAAAACTGAGGCAAAGGCTGTTGGAAATGCTGTTTCAAGATGGAAGGATGAGGAGGATTTTAATATCATCGTACAAGATTAACAACTGAGGCAAAGGCTGTTGGAAATGCTGTTTCAAGATAGATGGAGGAGGCTTTCAAGAACCAGGCTCCCTGCAGTATTGGAAGTCACAACAACAACAAAGTGACTGTACTGGAACTTACTCAAATGGACTTGGTGTGTGTTACTAATTGACTTAACTGTTAATCTCCACAGATTTTGGCGTATAATCTTCTTGAACATGGGTGAAAAATTTGGTATTTAACCAGAAGAATCAGATAATTGTATGAGTTTAATCAATTCTCCTAACCCAGTAACATGCTATGGTGTATTGGAGGTGTTCAGATGTAGATCTTCCATCTTAAAAGTCATAATCAAGACTTGCATGGTATAGGCGGAATAGTCACAAATGTGAGTCTGATCAGGGTTGTTAAAAAAAAAGTTGTTTTTTTAAAAACAGTTTTTTGTTTGTAACTCGCATTATATATATATATATATATATATATATATATATGATAATTGGGTCAATATCTTTCATTCTGCCTTTCTGGGGTCACAAATTTGGCAACAAGCAACATTAAAAAAGTGATCCCAGGAATGTTCCACACTGCCCATATAAAAAAGAAGAAAATAATGAAATGTTTGCCATGATAGAAGAATGCAAATCTTTTGTGTTTTTCTGGCTGATTTTTGCACTTGACTGTGATTGATTATGATAGTATGAACAGTGCTTTAAAATTAAAGAAGAAGTGCAATATTTATGAAGACATACCCCAGATTGTGATGTCACCAGGAGTTCTTGTCATTGTAGCACTTTGTGGACTCCATGCTCTGAAGTGGTGCATTTGTAATGAGTTTGCAAGCAGTTGATTTGTAACAGGCTGATAAATCAGATGGTCTTTGTGATGAACAGGATAGATGGATCTTGTAACAAAAAGCTGGATGGACCTCAAGCGAACAAATCAGATGATCCCTGTAATGAACAAACCTGACGATCCTTGTAATAAACAAATCAGATGGTCCTGGTAATGAACAAATCAGATGCGTGTTATAACAAATCAGGTGGAGCTTGAAGAAAATATTAGGATGGACCTTTAACAATGACAGGCAAATCAGATTGACCTTGTAACAAATCAAAATGGTCCTTGTAATGAAGAAATCAGAAGGGCATTTTAGCAAACAAATAAGATCATCCTTGTGAAATGGGCCTTGCAGTAAACAAGTTGAATGGACTGTCTGTGAAACAAATCAGATGGACAGTGTGACAGCAAGTCAGATAGTCCTGGCACTGAACCAATCTGATGGACAATATCGTGCTCAAAGGAAGATGCATTAAGTGGGAAGAAACAGACTGAAACAAAAAGTTGTCATGGAAGGAATGGAGTATTAGAAAATACGTTTGTTGCGTCTGCATCATGTACCTTGCCATTGTGCAAGCCAGTTATGGTAGCCCTCTTCCATTAGCATTGCTTGTACTGGAATATGTAACTCCCTGGCTTTTCCGTGCTCTAATGTGCACCCAGGAACTGTACAGGCATATTTTACCGCTCAGACTAAATCGTAACACCTGCTGGGTCTTATTACTGCACCCTTTGCACATGGGTGCTGCTGCTGAACTCCAGACACTTAAACACATTCCTCTTAATAAAGCTTCCTTATTACAAGTTGGAAGGGTGGAATAGGTACTTTTGTGAGATCTTGAGTTGGACAGCACTCGGTGTTTATCATTTCAACTTCATGAAAGCACGTGGTTATGCTGCACTTGCCTTTCTTCTCCCCTGACATTGCATTTGTGGACGAAATTGAGTTGAGGTTTTATTGTATATAGTTTCAAAGTTCTGGGTAATAGAAGGGGGGGGGGGGGGGGGGGGGGGGCAGCAGGCAGTTGAATGCTTTCATGGATTAAACCTGATTCCTGACCAAAGAGCATGTTTCACAGGGAAGAGTACTTTTGCAAGTATTGCAAACTCGTGTCTTTGGTCTGCATGCATGGAAACCATTCCATGTACATGCGCATGCGATTTCTGCAGATTTTTCTTATTTGTTTTCATGTACAGCGCCCACTCCCCTTCCCCCCAATATAATAATCATAATTAGTAACTACTGTTTGACAGTGCACTCCCAGTGGGTAACTACTTTGCTGTACACATGCACAGAACAGTGCGTTGGCAAGCATATGGTGGGTTGTTGCAAGTTCACTTAGTATGGAAATAGACACAATTACATACATTTGCTGTATGTGGAGGTGTGGGTGCATGCACAACTTTACCAAATACTTTTGATCGGGATTCTGCTCAACCTGGGAAGCTGTAAGACAGACTGAAAGGGTCCAAGTTTTAGGTCTCCACCCACTTGAGGTGTGTGGTTGCTGGTGTAAGGGTTTCTGATCTTCTGTCTAGGTTGTGTGATTGTGTGACATGAGCTGGAACCACAAGTTCATACCATTTCAGACTATTGCTGCTAAATCTGAAAATAATGCTTCCCACTCTTGTGAGTTATCAAGCTGCTATGCATGCTGTGTATAAAGGGCAGACACATACGCTTGATTATCCCCTTGAGTTTTTTGCTTTCACTTCCAGTCCCCTTTTCCAAGTCAGAGTTGTCCTCGGAATGGGTCAGAGTCTGAGGTATTATAGGGAGAGACAGTGAAAATGCAGATGAAAATGGAATGGGTTTAGTTTAACTATTATAGGCACCAAATAAGTGGATTTTTTGTTGTCGTCAATACCCAGAAACATTAAAATGCATCTTCCACAGTGGGGGGGGGGGGGGGTAATTACTATTAGAATTTGTTGTCAATAACTGGATGTGCTCACAAGTGCGATCGAAATACAGTGTTGGCACAGTTTGTTCAGTTGAAGATGATGCCTATGCACTCAGAAAACCCCATATATATGCGCTTGACCCTGTTGCTCAGAAGTTCCCCATTGTTGCTGTTGAAACTTTCATCATTTATCTGATTGGTAATGGCCTTTTCTTGCTCTCTGAAGGGAGGTCATTGAGTGCTTCCTCTTTCCACACCTCTCTCCAGGCAATCGGTTGTGTCATGTCCTTGGCTTTGTGCCCACAGGTAGTTTCTCAAGCTCCTTAGCACTTAAGATCTTCTGAGATGCAAGCCACTTGTGATGGTTGCTTTGCCAGTCTGTCTGCTCAGTCATTTCCCTTCACTCTGGGGTGTCCAGGACAGTGCGTCCACAAGAGTTTTTGAAGGTGGATGTTGAACATTGACACATGACAGTCTGGGCTTCCCATTCCACTTTTCACTTTTTGTAGCAAGCTCATTGAATCTGCAAGGATGATGACACGGGTGGTCTGACTGTCTCCTCGTGAGGCATGTGTGACTGCATCCATTTCCATTGCCAAACTGGAGGCTGAGACCATACTGTCTTCATGCTTGACAGTGAAGTCCCACAAATTGACACCAGCAGTGGGTGAAAACCTATGAACAAGACCCTTTCAGTGCAGAGACGGCTAATCTGACATTTCCTGACAAACAAGTGGTTGGTTGGGGTGAGCGCAGCATTAGAAACCACTATTGGACATTGCCTGACAGTGACAGTAAGTGGTTAGGGTAAGGGTAGCAGCTGTAGACATTGCTTGACTGCCATTGGCCGTGGTGAATGCAGCATTAAATTGTAGAAACAGCTACCTGACAGTGACAGGTGGTTAGGGTGAATGCAGCATTGAGTGATCACAAGAAATGGTTATGGGACATTGCATGACAGCAAGTGGTTAGGGTGAATGCAACATTAAGCTGTTAAAAGGAACAACTGGGGGGGGGGGGGGGGGGGGAGCTTCCATTATATTGTATTATGGGCTTGAGATGCCCTCTTTTCAGACTTGTGTAATCATTGTCAAGTGAAGTTCATGTATGCAGATGTTATCATTCAGATCATGACCATGACTTATGCCTGCTAACAGATCAAGTTAGATATGCACTGTGTAAATAAAAACGGCTCTGATGGTTAGTGTTGTGGTTTGGTGGTATTTTTTGTAAATATGTTTGTTAGAGTTGCTGTTGCTGGTATTACATATTATATAATATGCCTTATCATTAGTAGTAGGAATATTATGACCATTTTGATCATTATTTGGTGTGGCTTGCAGATCTATGCCTTCAGCGAATTGTATATGGTGTGAATAGACTTGTTACTGGAGGTGAATGTAAGGTGACAGGGAACCATTATGGGTATATTGTAATTTATGCGGTAGTCCAGAGTAACATGCTGCATCTATACACAGGCTATACAGAGTGAAGGAGTGGAGCCAGTACTAAATGCCCCTGTATTACCTGCTGTTAGCAACTGCACTGTTGTGCATTTTTAATCTGGCATGCTGCAAGGGAGAGGAGGAACAGACAGTGCAATGTAATAATTATGACCTGTATCTGCCAAAGTCATAGTTTGGAAAATGTTTCATGTCTTGGATCCAGAATTGTCTTTCCAACACTGCAGTTATCAGTTGTGTAGAAATGAGCTAGCTTAATTGGAAACAAGACTGCAAATTCACTTGTTTTTGTTTTGTTGGTTTGACATTAGTACAGTTTTGATGATTGGGTTGTTTTCTGTTAACTGTATTTTGTTTTTGAACTGTGTCAAGTCAGTGTTCTGATGTGTGTGTGTTTTTTAGATTGCATTGTGGTTGATTTTTTTCATTTGCTGTCTTGACACCCTTCGGTAGTACAGCTGTTAGTATTAGTTGAATGTTCTGCCCTGTTTTCCCCTTTTCTTGGGTGTTGTGACACAGATAGCATGTGTTTGTTGTTGTTGCATGTCAACAGAATCCATGCCATCTGCACCAGTTCGGCGATCAGACTCTGAGAGGCAGCCAGAGAAAAATCGGGAGCGTAAGTGAATGGATCTGGCTTCCAAAGCTGCTAGTGTATCATAATAGTGAGGTGATGGGCTGTGTTTACAAGCTAGTATTTGGACAAGCAGGGGCCTCACTGACTGGGGCACTGACCATTTCATGTCACCTCACACAGATGAGCAAGCACTCTAAAGCAGGAAGGGGGGAAAATTACACCCTAAGACGAACAACAAAAACCTTTCCATTGCCAACAAAATATGCAAAATATTATTCCAGAACCATTTGACCAGAGTAAAATACTGGTATATTTAATGACGAGTCAGACAGAGGGTTGGACGTACTGTGTAGCCTTACCGTCAGGGTCATCGAACAGTGGTCTGAGGGACATGTGACATGCAGCTCTGATGCATTTGGGTGGAATGCGGGGAAGTGTCTTAAAACTGGGTACAGACGAGGCAGACAGAGCCGCACCAAAAGTGTTTTGATGTTGGGAAAATGCAGTAGTTGTGCAGAGTTTGACAGTTGGTGTGACTCCCTGTATGAGGCAGCTTGTCTTGTCAGTTAATGTTCCAGTTCCGATACTGTTTTATTAAAGGTGGAGCACAACTTGTCAGAAATGCTCTTACTTCAATACCTTTGTAGAACACTGTGTTTGGTCTGCTAATGCAGGTAGTGACTTTAAAGGAGTGCTGTTGAGACTAATTTGAGTAGAGTGATAACACTTGACCTGTAGCAGCCTAACATAGCAGCAACATCATTCACCATTCCCACCCCATGGTCTCACTTGTATACTGATGAAAGGCATTGTCCTATAATACAAAAGACCAGTCACAGGCAGTTTCCAGTATGCCTTTACACATTCACACACTCTTGCATTTTGACAACAAAATTAACTAGATCCATACAAACAAAATGTTTTCTTCACAACATGCCTTGTTGTCAGATCTACTATGTGTATATATATATATATAAGCTTCACAAATCAAAAGGCTGCTTCATTTCAGGGGCAGCTGAAGTCACAATTGTTCATTTGTTTTTTTTGCTTCTTAATCAGAGTTGTCCCCCCCCCCCCTTTTTTTCTTCTCTCCCCCCCTTCTTCCCCCCATCCCCTCTGCACATTCCCTTTCCTTATCCATACCCCCCCCCCCCCCCCCCCACCACCACCACACACACACACATTTGCCAAGCTCAACAAGCATGTGACTATCTGCATGGATTTAGACCTTGCTATACAAATTGACATTTGTCATTGCCCAGATATCTCCATATATTGCCATTCTAAATAAAACGGAGTATTACGTGAGAGAGTTACCACACAATACTCTTACACTGCAGTACTTTACAGTACACTGTCATACAGTCTTGATGTTGTGTGCATGTTCAGTTGATATTTTTGTGGCATATTTTGACCCATGACTTAACTGTAGCATGTGTTGTGCATGTAGAGTTGTTAAAAAATAATTAGTCGGTGTTGTTACTTGGAAGGGGGTGTGCAGATGAGCAACATGACTGTGTGGATGTATGGTAGTGCAGAGAGCAATCCCAAGCAGCAGGGCTGTGTTGGCAGGACCACTCAGCGAGCCTGTCTGCTACCAGATCAGGAAAGCTTCCCTTGACTTTCAGTTTTAGAACATGCTGTCTGGCTTGAAGAGGGACTCTGAAGCTGTTTATATGGTGGTGTATGCTGTCAGCCTCCTGTCCAGCTGGCCCCTCCCTGCCCCCAGCCATGACTGCATTGTCATCACCAGTCATTAAGCTGTCAGCCTTGCAGTGTTGCTCATCTGCAGACTCTTAAACTTCTCTCTCTTCTCTTGTGTCTGACCTTTCCGAACATTCAGTTAAGCTGGGTTTATTTTGGTAACCTCGTGATTGACTGCGTCATATGCTATTATAATTGATATAGTAAGCAGAAAAAAGAAAAGGAAAATGTTCCCTTTTTGACTCAGATGTAATCATCTTTGGCCGTCCGTAGCAAAACCATAACTTTGGCATTTTGCAAGAGTTTATATAAGAGAGAACTTTCTTTGCATGATGACTTCCATCAAGCTTTATACTTTAATACCAGCCTTGGTGACCTAGACATGCTGTTTAGGTCATATTGGAAATGTAAAATTGCTACTTGTATTTACTCTCTCTCTAGTTTCTTCTTCTTGGGTCAAGCCCAAACTTGTGATAATACATGGACACAGTCACATGCGTTTTGTTTTGTTCTGTTCTTGTTTTTGCAAGCTTTGACAAGCCCAAGTTGTCCAGTTCATCTATAGAATGCTTTAACTTTAAGTAATGTTAGCATATTTTTGAGGAAAATGGGTCTGTCCTTTCCGTTGCAAAAGCTTATTACTTGCATCTTCTTTTGTATCTTAGATATTGTACTGTTTAAGCAGGAGTGTAGAATCTGTGCATGACAGTAACCAAATTCTGTTACGCTTTGTGCATACTGGTTGCAACCATGACCCTTTTTTATGGTCACAGAGTGTGTTTTTAAAAAATCCCCATTTGATTGTGGGCTAAATTGGGCTTCTGGTTGCATTGATTTACAATGACACTTTAATGATAATAGTAATGGGGTCTTACTAAACCGTTTCTTAGGTGAGCCCTAGGCTGGTACATTTCAGAAACAAGTCAAAACAGATGACGTCAAAAAAACATACTATATTATCATTTGGAAGTATTGTAAACTTGTACGTAGTGAATTTCACATCTCAAATGTATGCATATAAATAACATAATGATGTGTGCTAAATACTTACACACCAGAACTTTTCTTGAACTTGAACGGTTGCCATCATAAACCCCAGCCACTTCTCTTGTAGAAATAGCTTGTGTTGCAGTGAATGTTGTTGTGTAACCAGCATGGCGATGCCTTGGTGTGATTTGTAATTTTATGACTTGCTGTGTTGCTCACCACTGTGCATGGCGTGTGCCCTTTCTGCTGTCTAGTGATAAGAGAGTTGGAGAGAAAAGGCGTGGGCCGGTCTAAATCAGACAGGCGATCCAGGGGTAAGTCTTTCTCTGCTGGAGCAAATAGAACACTTATGTGCTTTGTTAAGTGGGAAAACAGTTTGTGTAAAGAATTGGGAGGAGGGGTGGTGGTTATCCTCAGTTTATTAAAGTAGAACAAGAGAACTGCATTGCTGAGAATTCCTAATGTGCAAAAGTTTGCATTGTAAAAAACTTATTTTAAGTTCGTAAAAAGATACTCAGGTTAAGAAGTCATGTAAAATAGTTCTTCAGAAACATACTTTTGGAGGGGATAAAAAACAAAACATTATTTTATTTTATAGTTTTGTTGTCGTTTGTTATATAATTAAAATATTCCTTTAGGGTAATAGAATCAGATCATGTTGTTGTGTGCTATTTATTGCTCTCTGTACATTGTTGAATCTTTATTCCCTTGAAGTTTGTTTACTGATTTCTAAAGTTTGTTACTGATTGATTTCTGATTTTGCTAGTGGCATGTTACTGTTGATGTGTTTCTCACAGCTTGCTGGTGGAATGTGTAACTTACAAGTGAATGTTGTTGAAGTGAATGTCTTTGCCTTCCATAAACTACTGCACTGGCCACTGCATACCTAATGTTTGTATTGTTGCATATGTCAGTAATGGTTATTTTAGGGGTCAAAAGAAGGACTTGACACTGACATTTTGTTGAAGTATGGCTTGTAATTGTGGCTTGTTTCGATATGGAATCAGCATTGTGTACAAACGCACATATCAACTGCTTTGATTGATGTGGTTCCTCTTTTCAAGTGCTTTGATGCTGGACTTCTGAAATGTTTTCTTGCCTTGGCCTGAACAATTTTGCAAGCCAGTGAAATGATGGGTATTTTCCTGGTCATCGCTTGGCTGACTGTGTAACAGAACTGTCGACTCTGAAGTTGTTGTTTTTTTCCCCTCAGAGACCATGCAGCTAAATCTGTCCAACTTTGCATGGTGATAACAGTTTCAGTGACTTAACTGACCAAATGCCCAAGTCACAAGAGCATCATAAACGTAATAGTGCAAGTGGTGTTTTTCTGGTTATGATCTGCTGAAGATTGAAATTTGTGTATTAGTTTGGTGCAGTAGTTTGTGCACAAACCATCATAAAGTGTTTTTTCTACTGTGACTTGAACTTGTATTAGATTCAGATACTGGATAACTGACTGACTGACTCGCTGGAAACTTTAACCCATTTGGAGCTTTCCACATTAAGTGGTGCATCACTCCATTGCACGGTTACAAGCAGAGTCAACTGATGTAGTAATAGTTAGACATGATTAGTGTTCTGGGTGAATGCTGTTTAATCCAGGTCTTCAAATTCCACATGGTCGTAACCTCAGTAAAGTGTCATACATACATACAAAGTTCATGCAAGTTTTGCCGACTGTGAGTCACAGGAGAGGGAGGAAAAACACATTTTCCAGTATTGAATGCACGTCAACATGAGCGTTTGCTGTTTCCATTCTTTCTGCAGCTTCTCATATCCAGCTACTGGATCCAAACTCTACAGCACTGATTTACAGCTGGTTTGGAAATTTGTGCGGTGGTTGTGTTCTCTTCCTTGTAAATGAGAAACCATTGAGACATTGCCTGAAAGCAGGGGAAGGGGCCGCTGGCAATGGCACGCATGTTGGGCACCTGTCTCCATACCTGCCATGGTGTGACCAAGTGCATGTCTGTCTGCAGGTGAAGGTGATGGGGACAAGCCGGGCTCCCCCTCCAAGTCAGACCCCATGGACAGCGCCAGCGGTGGCGAGACACTGGAGGAGCGCAGCAGCAAGGAGGTAATGGTCTTGTGGTGGAGATTTGCTGCACGTGGAATGTGCATGCTGCTGTCTGATCAGGTTAAAAATACAAGCACAAAAATTTTTGATGGTGGGGGGTGGGGAGATTGAAGTTTATGATCTGATCCACCTGGCCAACATCACAGTACAGGCATATTGTAATATAGGCAATAGATAAAAATGAATCAAAGGGGCTTCTGTCATGCATAGCCACGTAACAAGAAAATAACATCAATAATCAATCAAAGATCATGTCAGTAAGAAAGTAACATCAGTCATTAATCAAAGATTGTGTTAAGTAAAATTCATTGAGCTGACAGTCCCAGATCTCTCTCTCTCTCTCTCTCACACACGCACACACGTGTGACACACAGTCCCCAGGCTGCTGAATAAAGCTTTCCCAGCTGCCGTGGCAAGCATTTACATGCCTTAGCATTACACGATGATAAGTGAATGGAATACACTGCTTACACGGGTGGTATGATGGGACTAGGCTGCATTTGCAGCTCCTGCAGCCTTATTCAGGTAGATGGTCACTGGAACTTCCCTAAGAACTGGGTACACCATGCTTGCACGTGCAGATTGTCTAACCTTGCCGTGATAAGGAAACCTGACATTGCCTCGAGTAATTAATAAAGGGCTGACCCCAGCTGAAGGAGAAAAAGGGCTGACCCCAGCTAAATGTGAAAAAGGGCTGACCCCAACTAAATGCGAAAAAGGACTGATTCTGGTGGCTGTTTTTGCAGGGATCACCCACCAAGGAGGCGCCATCGCCCACCAAGGACAAGAAAAAGAAGAAGAAGTTCCGCATGCCGTCCTTTTCCAAGAAGAAGAAGGACAGCAAAGAGAGCACGATCTGAGTCGACATCATTCCTGCTGATATGTAGTAGGAACCCGCATCTTTCTCTCGGGGGTTGATGCACACCTTGTTTCCATGGTACTCTGTTCTCATCTCTCGTGTAGGGATCATCTGCGTTGTCCACCTTCTTTTACAATTGGACATGGCTGGCTGCATAGTTTTGGGACGGATTTCATGTTTGTGTCAACACTGTAGTGATGTTAACTGGACTTTGCTTATTTTAGCCACAGAGGCTCCAGTTTTTAAAGGGAAGACTTTTACACGGAAAGTACACAGAATTACTGAAAGAAAGGATTTTGTATTGTATGTGAGAAAAAAGCATGTGTTTACATCCCTGTTTAATGAAAGGATAAAACAAATAAAAAAGGAAAGGATAAAGTGTCATTGTTGTGCCCATGAAAGTAGCATACTGTTAGTTTGAGTCCTATGCATCTAATGATAATGGAATTTGACAGGTGACCTTTGATGTTTTGGTGTCCATAGAAGGCATAGCATGATCATCTTGTGATCCCTCTGACATGGCCTGGCTGTGGATGGACCACTGTGTGATAGTGCTTTGTCCGACTCACTGTATGATAATGCTTTTGTCACTTTCTCTGCCACTTTGGTGTATTCATTGTTAACGGTTGAGCGCTTGCTATGTGCAAAACTTACATCTCTAGACTCTCGCAGTCACCTTCATGTCCTTCAGCCTAGCCATTTTATTACCCGTTTTATTATTCTTTTGTTTTTTTGTGCACACAAATCTCAGTCATTTGTATTATTGGTGCTTCCGGATGATTTGTTTGTCTTGCTGCTTGTAGTCCGTTTTTGTTTTTCTCATTGCTGTGACTGGCTTTGAATTTGATCTACCGTGCCACACCGTGATTGGGAGACACGTTTTTAAAACTGAAGTATCTGCTCACTGAACTGTTTCGCTCGTCAAGTCATTATTTTGTGTGCAGGAAATGATGGATGGATCAGGACTTTGCTTAACGTTTTACAAGCTGTGTGCAACTTAACGTGTCATTTTTAAAAAATGTAGATATGCGCAAAGTTTCGCTGTTCTTGCTGTTGCATTTTTGTGATGCTTCAGAGTACGTGTACACAGTTGGTGGTCACATAAAAATAAACATCTTATATATTGTATCTTTCTCCCCACTCCCTTATTTTTTTATGAGCCTGTGTAGAGTGCATTCAAATGGAATGTAGGTGGTACACAAAATTGATCTGCCTTGCTTGCCTCTGTATGCATGTTATTGTTTTGAAACATCTGTGGACAGTTCGAACCATTGCCATTTGAAGCAGATGTCAAACATTTTGGTGAACATGACACTTTTGCCAGTGACAAACTGCACTGTATATTAGTATTATGTGTGTGTGTGTGTGACCTTTCATCCTTTCTGGTGCAGTCTTGACAAGTTTGAGGTTTTGGAGCTTTTCGTCTTTCTTTTTATTCATGAAAGATGTGGAGATTGTGTATGTCTAAACTGAGTGTGATTTGAATATTTGTTACTTCAGAAAGGTGGCAGTTTTAACCAGGATGATAAATGTTGGAAAGGGGGTGGGCAGCATGGAGAGAAAGTAGGGAATATGTGTCCGGTTTTATGACTACATATTTGTTTCAGAGCTGCATATTTAGCTCTGTACATGTAAATGCAGGAATTGAAAAAAGTCTGTTAAAAAAATAAAAAAAGGAATGGAAATAAATAAGACTGTGCTGTTGGGAGGCGTTGACTTTTGTCAATATTGTGACTGTATGTACATGTTGTAATTCTAGGCACCTGGTATTGTCAGTGCTTGAATTTAAAACCAAGCAAGCTTTACAAAGTGGCAGGTTTGCTTAATTGCTGTGTTTTTTTGTTTTTAATTTTCACTCCATAATCGTTCTGTTTAATGGCAGCAGTAAGGATCGCTTGGGAGCCAGCAGAAATTGCCCCATGGGCCGGAATAAAGACTTGCACATCGTTTTGGGCGTAAGCGTACGCTTTGTACGGCATCGGGGTCAGCTGGACGAGGACCAGTCAGCAGACTGAGCGTGCCATAAGCTTTTAGTGTGGGGTGTGTGCAAAGCTGCTGCTCTTCTGTCGACACCCACTTCATTGTGGCCACCCAACCAGCTTGTAGGGATGGCGGGGACTCTCATCGTCCAGTGCCCATTTCATGTCTTTGCCTTTTACACACTTTCCGTTTCTTTCAAACAGCTGTAGTAGCCTTCTTTTTTTTTTTTGATTATGGTTTTGGGGCTTACTGTAGCATGGCCTTGCTTGTGTGGATGCGCCAGTGGTGGCCTACTTCTGTGGTGGCCAAATTAGGACTCTTGGATGGCTGCCTGAGAAGAGAAGCAACAAGGAGGTACATCAGTAGTTGTGGAGAAGCTTCTTCTTTCTGCCGCAGGCGTTTGTGGCACATCACTTCACTTATAACCGTGTATGTACCTTCACGTTTGTCACTTTTCAATTGTACAGTTCGGTTCCTCTCCTCGTGCCTGCTGATGCAAACTGATTCCATGTTTTCTCGTTTCAAGGATAAAGTGATGCAGCGTTGCCCCCCGTCCCTCCTACCCCTCCTCTTTGGTTTGGTTTGTGCTTTTAGTGTTTCTGAAAGCCATTAAGTTGTGAGCAGTTGTAGGAAATAATAGTAATTGTCTTATTTCCTTTTTCTTCTTTAAAAACAATTTTTTTTAAAGTTGTTGCATGGAGAGGCTTGCTTTGCCTTGTAGGTACTTTGCAGGTCACAGTCAAAGAGGGCAGAATTGAAAAAAGTGGAAACGTTTTTCAGCGGAGTTATTCATCTTGATTCTAGATGGTAAATATAAGGTGTGTTTGTGTGTGTAAATAAGTAAATGTATCTGGATATGTCAAGCGTAAAAACATGTACACCACACTGTAGTGTTGCCAGTCTTTATTATAAGGAAGACGGCACTGCTAATAAAGATGATTGATAAAAATGGAAACAATGATGGCCGAAGTTCTGAATAACTTTAGATTTGAAGACTGATGTGAGACAACTTCCAAATTTTCTCTGACTTTTTTGTTTGTTTTGTTGCCCCCTGCTGATGAAGCCATCATCACATTTAGTAACGTGGCATGCTTTAAGAGTTAATACTCAACGTTGCTGACGGTTGTTGTGCATTTGGAAACGGTATTGATGTGCTGCTTTTCCACACATGCCTCTGTAACTTGATTTTCTAGGTATGTACTGTGTAGAATTATGCATGCTTCATGTACTGTATGTATAACATGAAAGGAACGTAATGTATTCTGTGCCTAGATCGCTCCTCAAGCCAAGGATGTAGTCGCGCTTGCTATGTTAACCCAGAGAGCTGCTTGTGTTGTTCTCCTCTTGTGTTCGTTTTGTTGACTTTCTCATTGTGTGTAGAGGCAGTATTTGCTCAGATTGGTTTTTGTTTTTTTTCCCTCCCAGAGGGAGGTATTCAGATTTTGTTCATTTTAGGCCTACTTTTATTGGATGGTAGTCAGGAACATCTCTTTTTTTTGTTACACGTTGATTGTTCTGACCAACCTTGTAAATACACAATCTTCCATTTTTTTTCCCTTCCCCGTGCGGAGTTGTGGGTGGTTTTCATTGAATTCTTTTTGCTTTGTGGTCATTGGCCATTTTTACTTCTCGGTACTTTTTTGACATGTTTAGCAAAGGTTACCACTTCTACTGCCATTTTAAAGAAATAAATCTGCTTGTGAAATATTGAAGTTTGCCTGCTTAAATTTTCCTCTCCACTTTTGAACTTAAATCATTATTTTTTTAATAATAGTTTCATGATTGCTTGGCTTCTAGTGACTGAAGCGGTTAGTGTGAAATGGGGAGGAGTAAAACGATGTGTAACCATAGGCCACCTCTGAAAGGGCCGAGTTCACGAAGGAAGTGATATTTTGAAAGTACACGCTCATGCCTTTTACAAGCAATAGTAAGGATGGTATGAATGAACAAACAGGCTCGGTGCACCCTCACTTGTCTCACAGCTGCAGGTGGTTTGGTGGTTGCCTCAGGGTCCATTTCTGTCCCATTCAAGGCTCTTTGGGGGGGAAAGATTGGTGCAGAAAAAGAGACAGGAGCACATTTCTGGTGGGTGGGTAGGTATTCACTCTCATTCGGGACAGGTGGTAACAACAGGACCACCCTTGCCCTGTGGGGACCGGGACCATTCCTGATGATGAGTTTTGCAGCAGTGACGAGTCTGCTGCATGGCTGACCTTCACGGAAAGGCTGCCCAGAAGGTGGTCAGGTGGCCAGCAGCTGGCCCATGGGTAACCCTTTGAAGGATAGGACAAGGCCGCAGGCCAATATTTGTGGCTGGCATGAAAAACATTCCACATTAAACCTCTGCACCACTGCCAGGCTGTTGTGGGACAAGCAGCTAAGAACAAGCACATCACACAGTCCAACCATGCCAGACCTACTGAAGGGAGAGGGCCTCGCTTGTGGAAGGAAGTAGCCTTACCACAGTAGTGTAGCTTTGGATCGGGCAGGTCTTCTCCTTCAGCGTGATTTTCACCTTTAGTTTCTTTTTCGACTGGGTGTCAGATTTAATTAACCGCAGGGCATTTACAATTTTTTTTTTTTTTTTTAAAGTCATTTTCTGGCGGTCTCTGCTTACAACACATGCCGTCGTTCTAGCCCAGCAGTTGTGAGAGTGGGGTCATCCTTGCTCGCATTGCAAGTGTCCAATTGAGTAGATGTGATTGCTCATCACTTCTCATTTTGGGTGTGTGTCCAGTGTAGCTTAATGGTGTGTGTCAGTCTATCACAGTTATCACCCAGCACTTTTTGCAACTGTAATTGGATGTAAATATTCATCGACTTTCACGTTTCAGTTACCTGATGTTTTCTAGTTCATTAGTAAATCAGTATTTTACAGCTTGTCGCTTTTAATGGTCTAGACGTTCTGCCCTAAGTCTTAAACCACAATTTAATTTTTAATCAACTTTTTAGGTACTGCTGAACTTGTACATTGGCGGCATAAAAAAAAATCATTGTCTGTCTGAGAGAATTTTCTAAACACTAACACAAGTGTGGTTGGTTTTGTTTTCAATAAAATGGAATTATTATTATCTTTTAATCTACATAGCATGACTGGTAACGTTTGCAAAAGCTGGAACTGATTAGTTGTGCATACTGAAAAATGAATCTGCAGAACTACTCTGGCAGTATTCAGCTGTGCTAGGTTTAGTCCATGGGACTTGGTGCTTTTGGGGAATATGTATAGCATAGAGCAATTATCATTAAACATGGAAACCGGCAAGTTGGGTTAATCGTTACATTTAGTGTTCAGACTTTTTTCTCTTCTTACTGTAAAAGGGGTGCGATAGAGTATGGTTGTGACTACGCGAATGTTACCCTAGACAGATGTGATTCTGTTTTGTGCAATGATTTTTTTTTTTTTTTTCTTCCTTCTCAAATCTGCAGTTGTTTGCAGGATCGCTTGATGTAGACTCATCTTTTTACTGTTTTAAAGCACCCAGTTACCTTTTTATTTTGAGTTTTATGTTGGCTACAAGTTCGTACTACAGATCAACTGGTTAAACGTTCTTAAATTTTTATACATTTGTTTTTGTTATGGCTTGTAGTCCAGTCTGTAATGCTGTGTCAATAAAGAAAAATAACCCGAGATTTTTGCGTGCGTGATGTGTTCCTTGCTGAGCATGAAAAGAGCAGTTGTGAGCAAGCTTATACACCATGATCAGTATCAGTAAATACATCATGGTCGGAAATGCATTTTGTAAGTAAATGAACACTCCATGTGAAAGCAAGTTCAAGCATGGCTAGATTTTATTTTTTCTTGCACAGAATATAAGACATTTCATACAAAATATTCATGGGCACATCTGATTTCAGAATCCATGCATAAGCGTGGGAGAAGCAAATGCTGTCACCCAACCACATTACAGCTGTGGACATCAGTGATCAGCTCAACTCTAAGTGGCACGCAACAACAGTTTCATCACACTTACACTGAAGAGTCTGCAGGCTCAAAGCTCTCGAGCGTTTGAATTCAACTTCTGCCCTGCAGGAAGTTTAGGGTTGGTGACAGCATCTTTAGAATACAATGTGATGAACAACATAGACAAGAAAATGAATTTTGTCCCTCCATAAACTGTAAACGACAAAGAAAGCCCAGAATCCATGTACGCTAAAGCCATGAGCACAGCACTTGTACCAAAATCAATACCATATGTTTAGTTTGAATATTCAACAGTTTCAAAATTTTAGCAACAATGTTAAATGTTCTAAATACAAAGCATGAATCGCATGTCAACATTTTTACATGCTACGACTGACCAACAAACAGATGTCCTACAAAGCAATCTCTGCTACAAATTGGAAAGCAAGAACTTTTACTTTGTATCTTGTTAATTTTTGTGCTGTGTTCTCACTACTTACAGCCACCTGCATATGTGCTCTCTCTCTCTCTCTCTCTCTCACACACACACACACACACACTATCTTTCACTTCAAAAAGCAGATCTCCATCAAACGACTGAGACTGAAGCACCAAGACTAAAACAGAATTCACCAACATGTGCTGTCACTGCAGTGCCATGTAAGTTTCAAACTATTTAAACTGAAGTTCTTTATCAAGCAAATAGGTGGGAAAAGAAACACTTCCATAACAAAAGAATCTCATATTTGTCAAAAACGTTCACACATAAATAAACCTATTTCTGTTCAATAAATATGTCGTATGATATATATATATACATAAACTTTTTTCAACTATACAAATATGGTATTACAAAGCTTCATTAAAAAAATGTTCAGGAAAATGAAAAAAACTAAAGGTTGTTTAAATCCCTCCAGGAACTGCTGAAGTTGAACTCTGGCCAGCACACCATGCACACAGCATAACTGGTCTGAAATGATCTTTGTAATATGGTGACAGTATGGCTTTCAAGCTTTTTACACCCACAAATGACCGCTTCATGACCAGGTTCTAACAAACGTTTCACTCCAAAATTTGCAAAACTTTCCAGACCTTTCTTTTCTTCAAAAATCAACACCAAACTCAAAAGATTACTATCTATTCACCTTCAATTCATCACGTGCACCATCCACACCATAGTTCAGGTGCCGACTTAATGCTATTTCACGATAGTAGTATAATTATTGTTCAAAGAACAGGAAACAGCCAAAGCTTGAAGCTGCATAGCTGGCAAGCCTCAAAGTCAGGGATCACTGGCTTGCCAGTTTGACAGGAGAAATCAAAATTCCAAAACCTGCAAAGACCTCCATTGAATTTGATTTGTTTTGCACAGGCTTTCAAGGCATTAAGAATGGAAGATCACTTTCCCCCAAATCTCAGACTTTAGCAGCCCAGTACAATTTCACACTCTCAAGAACTGTCATTTGTTTTCATCATACAATGGTGTAGAACAATTTTGCAGGCTTTCAAACCGTTTATTTTTTATTTTTTTTAAGTGGGGCAAGGAGGCTCATTTTCCCATGAAAATCAGATTTTGTAGGTTTTCACTCAAGAAGTCTTCCAGGCTAGTCTAGTGGACAGATTCTTATGTTCAAGTCCTTGGAGTTGTAGACAACGGTTAGGAGTGAGGTCAGTAATTATTTAGTTGGAATCTGCAAGAACTAAAGCCAAATGGGCCACTGCTATGGTTGTGCCAGCCTGCTGGGGGTTTTCAGGTTGGGGCAGAACCAAAAGGACCACAGCTAGAATTGGGGAGCAATGATGGCTTGGCAATTAGAGCACCAGACTCGTGTTTGAAATGTTGTATGTTCAAGTCCCAGCAGGAGCAGTGAGAGAATTTTCTTCTTCATGGTTAACTGTATGTGCCAACTGTTATTTAGGTATGCGTTCCACTCCTGTGTTACTGCAGTAGCATGTACGAGATCCTGGTCATTCTGCTAAAAGTGCAAGTGGCAGGTTACAGCTAAACACTCAGGCACCCTACGTATTTGGCTTTGCATGAAGTGACGTGACATGGTGCATGGTTGTATGATGCACACAGAATGCACTGAGACGGCAGCAGTTTCATGTGGCACCGGCTATGTAATAACCAAACAGCACTGTAAACACACTGCTTTGGTGGATATTCAAAACGCGCTATTAAAAAAAGCTACAGCCTCTCATTTAGAGTCACATGCACAGGAACACAGTGAGTCTGCTCGAGGGTGAAGAATAACGCTAAATAAAAGCAATCAACAATAAAGTGACTGATTTTGCAGCACATTACCCTCTCAAAATGGCTCTGGCATTCTCCCTTGATAAATCTATTTTCTTTCTTCTTCACTTCTTGGAGTTACTCTCAGGAAGGACAAAAGCTAAAATAATATGTCAAATAATGATCAGTTTCTCCCAGTTCATGTTTTCCATTGGCATGTCCAAGACCCTTGAAACTGGGAAGAAGAAGAAAAAAGACAGAAAGAGATCAATGTGCAGTTTTGTAAAGTGCCCTCTGCTTGAAGCTGTTTCAGAAAGGGTATTCCAACCCAAATGACCAGCCATTGCATTTTCAGCTGCGGTTCACATTTTCACTGATCTTATGTTATTTACAATGTGCAACGTAGCTGTACGCACACATCCACATTACACTGGCAAGGACAAGCATATCCTTCTATCCACATAAATCTCTTGTCATCCACGCAGCAGCTTATGTGCAACTGTTTGCTTTTGGAATGAATATTTCAACCACACATGTTAAGCATTTAAGTATTTATAAACGCCATAAATGAAAATGAAGCACACACATAGTACAGTTTTGTAAACGTAAACACCACACAAGCTGAAGACTGCTGTGTGTGTGTGTGGTATTCAATACTGTGACTAGCCACTGTACAAACGTGTAACACATGTACAAGGTTTGTGGTTAAAATGCCACCAGCCATGCAGCAAAGAGAAATGCCCCCCCCCCCCCCCCCCCCCCCCCAATACATCATATGATGAGAAGAGGTAAGACCCAAACGATTTCACACAAACTACTGTACTGTGTGATAAGAAGAGGGAAGACATAAATGACTCCATGCAAACCATTGCAGTTTATCAATGTATGATGAGAAATCCCACAAACCCCACATAAACCATTGCACTGTATGAGAGGATAAATAACACTCATAACCACAGGAACTCCCACACTGTACCATGATGAGAAGATCAGAACACACAAAGGTGTTGTTGTTGTTGTTTCGTGATAAGAAGAGCCACAACATGAATAGACCTCACAAACCATTACAGAATATGATGAGCAGAACAATGACATGGCCCCACGAACCAGTACACTGTGCAATGAGAGAAACAATCACATTCACAACCCCACACTAACCATTATAGCAATCATATTCATAACCCTACACAAACCATTACACTGTACGATGATGAGTAATCACATTCATAACCCACACAAACCATTACACTGCATAACAAGAAGAGCAATCATATTCATAACCCTACACAAACCATTACACTGTATGATGAGGAGTAATCACATTCATAACCCCACACAAACCATTCCATTATGTATGGTGAGGGGAACAACCACATTCATACCCCACACAAACCACTACATCGTACGTTGAGTTGAGCAGTCACGTTCATTACCTCACACAAACCATTACCTCAAACCATAATGCTTTAGGAGAATAAGAGCAGTTACATCAGTAACCCCGTGCTAACCATTACATTTTACAGCATCAGGAGCAACCACGTCACCCAACACGAACCATTCATCACATAGTAACCTGTACGATGAGAGCGGCACATGAACACTTCGGATTTGAGACAGTGGTACACAGGTCACAGCATATGAACGACCTTGCAGAAAACCAACCATCACAGGATGTTCACTCCATGCAACCTTCCGATCACAGCAGGCCAGTCAACGGAACCCACTCAGAAAACACAACAAAACCGACTTGCATCCAGCCAGTCTCCTTCCTTAAGGAGTTCCTGAATATTAATGCCCTGTCCACTGCAAAAGGTCACCTCAGGATGTGCCCATGGAGTTCCTGATTAATACCCCGTTAACAGCACTGGGTCACTCCAGGATGTGCCTAAGGGGTTCCTGATTAATACCCCGTTAACAGCACTGGGTCACTCCAGGATGTGCCCAAGGAGTTCCTGAATAATACCCCGTTAACAGCACTGGGTCATGCCAGGATGTGCCCAAGGAGTTCCTGAATAATACCCCATTAACAGCACTGGGTCACTCCAGGATGTGCCCAAGGAACAACAGAAACATTGCTGCTTGGAGCTAATCCACACACACACAGGGACTTCCCAAACGGCTGAGCATGGAGACTAAAGTTATCCACTATGCATTTGGCTTTATTATGCAGGGAGTTTCTGAACACTGCCTGTAAGCAGATTTGGCTCAGTGGTAGGATGCTCAAATGGTGTGTGGACAGACTCGGTTAGCGTCTCCTTTGGCTCAGCATGTCTTGAACAGTTGTGGTTTATGGGCAGTCTTGTAACTTGGGGAACCCAGCTGTCAACAGTCTCAACAGTCAACCACCTCTGCTATCCAGCTTCAGCTTAGTCAGTTCTTGAATTTTAACGTACCATCAACCAACAGCTCTGGGTGAACCTCTGATTTCAATGAAAGAAAGATTAGCAAAACAACAACAACAACAAAACAAAAAATCCAGTTAAATAATGTGCTGAACAGAGACTGCATAAATAAGACCACATTCGGTAGATTTCAGAGCAATCTTCCATCTGAGTTTTCTCTGCACTGCCATCCTTCCAGCATATCACAAGACTAAAGACAACAGCACTGCTTATTTCTGCACAGCAGCCTCAACACAGGGAAGATAGTTTTGGTCAATGAGCCCGTCGGTCTTCTCTGATTGTTTTCCAGTCTTCCAAACAAGCAACATCAATGTCATCAACATAATAGCAATAATCAAGGTTATTTTTCTGGAGCCAATCCTTAAAAGCCCTAAGCACCTTACAATATAAAGGGTAACAATACACACAAGTAATAAGCCTTATGGTTTCTGTGGACGTAAAGCACCATATTTACACAAGTAACACAAAGGTTCTCTATGCGAGTATGGAGAATGACATATAAACACAGCACTTAATTTAAATCCCCCCCCCACCCCCCACCCCCCAAGTCTCTCTCTCTCACCACACACACAGTTGCTCTCTCTCTCTCTCTCTCTCACACACACACAGTCTCTCTCTCTCTCACACACACACACACAGAGTCTCTCTCTCTCTCTCTCTCTCACACACACACACACACACACACACACACACACACACACACACACACACACACACACACACACACACACACACACAGAGCAAATCAATCCAGAAAAAGCACTACTCAGATTTCTGGAGGTTCACGAGGTTTTGAGAGCAGGTTTGGAAAAAATCACACACATACACACAACCAAACAGGAAAAAGTACTACTCAGATTTCTGGAGGTTCATGTGGTTTTCAGAGCAGGCTTAAAAAAAAACCAAAAAAACCCTCTGAGCAGCAGCAGCAGCAGCAGCTTCCAGACAGTGTGCTCCATACTAACAAGACTAATGGACGTCTTTACCACCACAGTGTCTTTCAACATCAGTTCAAAGTAGCACACGGCCCACTACCAAACAGATGCCACTGAATGTCCAAATTACCCTCTGTAGCCTCCAACTTACAGAAGCAAGCTTACTCTTCATTAATTGTTATGTATGACTGGCACTGTGATCCCAGCACCCTCTCCTTTCTAACAATGGGTGAATGTTTATGTTTCATCTGTGGTATGATAAAAAAAACACCATACTGCTGGATCTTTTTTTCTTTCTTTTTTTTACATGTATAAGGAAACCTAGTGGTGAACAACTGAATAACAAGCATAAAATTCACTTGCTCTCATGTGTGCGTGCGTGTACACACACACACACACACACACACACACACACACCACCAGAAGTAAGTTAGTTCTTGGATTTTTAACATCCCATCAACTGGATACGGTCACCTCAGAAGAAACAAATAACAGAAAGACAACAATTCAGTTTCACTGTTCAAGAGCAAAAAACAAACAGACAAACCCTAAAAACACACCATATTTTCAAACACAGATCCTCCTGCAGCTCAGTGAAATCGAGGCTGTGGAAAAGTAATTCTGTGTATGCTTCACAGAGAGATGTGTATCAAACGAGAATATGACAATGCAAAAATTGAAAATAATCCCAGTCCCTGAAAAGGGATCCTTTTTTTAAAGTCAATAAATCACCTAGTGCAGTATTCACATTTCGCTTGATTACAACTGACAGCATTTTTATCAAACAGGTTCTTCGTGATGTATTCTGTGCAGATTTACAACACAAATATCAAACCACAAGGAGGCTTATATATATATATGTCACTGTTCACAATGACACATGTTGGGGTCCATTTATATTCGGCTGGCACACATCACTTGAAAAAGCTCAATTATCAGTGGAATTAAACTATACAAGAACACCAACTGAAGACGCCAGCTGGCTTGAAAACAGAGAAAAATGTGCAAATATTTTCATTGGCTTGCTTCATCTCTGTCAACGCTTATGCAGTACTTTTCTTGCCCTGGATTGCAGTTCCTCAAGACACACACATTTTGGTTCACTCTTTATTGATGAAGCGCAGAAAAATGCTGGCACGTGATGTAGGTGATACTTTTTCCACACATGCCACTGCCAGTCTCATTCATGTCACCAGTACCCACTCTGTCAAGGATGCTTAACTACCTGTTTCAAAGTAGTTTTTTGTTAAAGAAGGATGACCTGTTTCGAACAGGAAGAAGGGACCAAAACAAACACTTAACTCCTTCACTGCCCCAGCATGTCAAATTTCTGGGCCGAAAGATTCACTGATATGCCTGCAAACAGTATGTTTTCCGGTCCTGTAACATCTACTTTCAGTGCTAAGACAAAAAGGCTTAAAGGTTTCAAATTTTGAACTTTTACTGGTCGTTTTTAAGTGACAGCATGGCAGTGAAGGGGTTAAAATTAAGGACACTGTTTCAAAGTGCCCCACTGATTTCACTTTCAGTTTACAATCCCACTGCCATTAGTGATGTTTAGCAGGACTGGCTGTAGAAATCTTTCAAGCAGCACAGCCAGCCTAGAGCTGTTCATAGCTACTTTGGTCCAGTCCATTAGCTGAACCTAGATGAGGTGAGCCGGTCTGGCACAGCTGTAAGGCATTATAGGCTGGTAAGCAGAAGGGCCTCAGCTTGATTCTGCTTCGGCTCTCCCTTCCTTTCAAAAAGGTTGTGGTTAATGGACACTGTCTTGTGACTTTGTCCCTCACAATTAATGAAACATTAAAATGGCTCTCACCACTGCCCGTCTTAATGCAGCAGTCATTCTGGTGGCGTCAGTGTTGCGATGGGTATATAATTTCCCTCTCCCCACACCTCCATACCCCCATCCCTAATAAGCCAAGTGGTTTGTGTGGATGTTAAGCACCATGTTCACTAACATAGATGAGCTAGGACAGTCCTGACCATTGTCACTGTTGTATACAGGTAGTCTGGCTATACATCACCAATGAAACTAAGATTAGAAATTGGATATATATAATCACAGGGGCACTTCAAAACCAAATCGTTGTTTTGGGAGTTTCTATTCTGATCTCTTTTTTTCTATCACTTCAAAACCAAATCGTTGTTTTGGGTGTTTCTATTCTGATCTCTTTTTTCTATCTGTTGAACAGAACTGGTTTAGGGACAGCTAGTTCCTTTAAAATTTAAAAAATACCAAAACTGAAAAGTGTGGGTCACATATTTTAAGTTTAAAAAGTGTGTTACCATGTAAATAATAATGCAGTGTACAAGCAAGAAATTTACATTACACAAATAAGGCTTCACAGTAACAATTTACTCCTGGCCCTAAAAGCTGTTCATGAAATGTGTAAGCAAAACACACCAAAAAACACACACAGCAAATGCACACACAGACAGCAAGCATAAACACTGGAATTGTTCAACTTCAATTGGTAAATTATTTAAAATAAGCCGGCATAAATATATCAATAAGTGTTATATGATCTTTCAGGTAGCAAAATGCAAACATGGTCTCATGAAGTCGTCTCATCTGTCAATTCCACACACTCACACACATACGAACAACACTTGCAGCCACACTCTGCCATCTGTTTCTTGCTGGATATCACAACATTTGTACCAGAAGTTGGTTTTCTTTGACTGGGTGATGTAGGCGTACTTGAACTATGCCATTAGCTGCATGGGCAGTGGGCCTTGCGGCCAATCTCCGCTATCTTGATGGCCTCTAGTTCTCCTGGAAACAAACAGATTTGAAAAGGAATGTTACTTTTTGCTACTATTGACAGTTGGAAGCCGAAGGATTTCCGTTACTGAGTCTGCATGTCTGTCTTTGGGAAATGGTTGTCTGCTATCAATAAGTATTATCGATGATGAACAAACTAAGCAAATCACCAGTGTGCAGGCAAAAAAACAACAACAACAAAACAAGGCTCCTACAGACCTTTTCACTCCAAAATTTCCAGTCTTTTCAAAAACTTTCATGACCATCTCCTGACTCCTCCCCTCCCCCACCACCAACCACTCAACTACCTTTTTTTTTATTTTAAAGACTAGCCAATGCATCTATTTTTAGATCAGAGTGACCTCCTTGAACATGCCCCCCACCCCCACCCCCACCCCCCCTCAAGGTATGACCCTTGCCCGCAGAGCATAGGGGTTAAGAGTCCAGTGCAGGGCCAGGACAGGAGCAGCGATCAATACGCAGACCATGACTGCGTGAGAGTTCTGACCAGCACTTCTCAAGGCAAGCAGAGAGCAAGCTGCATGCATGGCTGCACTTGGAACAGAGGTGCAGTTAAATCTGACCAGCATGTTAACCAGTGTAGACAACAAAATCAGTCCATGCTTGCTGCCAGGGCAGTCTGAAGACTGGCGGCTGAGGGCATCCTCTCCATCATGAGATTGCCAGCACACTAATAGCACCACAGCTACGATTGTACACACAACCGCCCAGTGCAGAGCCCCCTCATGCCCACACACTACAAAACCACCACAATCAGCACCCCCATCACATGTGCACAACCACCATACACAGTACCCCCTCACACCCACACACAACAAAACCACCACAATCAGCACCCCCACCACACGTGCACAACCACCATGATCAGCACCCCCATCACACACACACAACCACCATGCACAGTACCCCCCAACACCCACACACTACAAAACCACCACAATCAGCACCCCCATCACATGTGCACAACCACCATACACAGTACCCCCTCACACCCACACACAACAAAACCACCACAATCAGCACCCACACCACACGTGCACAACCACCATGATCAGCACCCCCATCACACACACACAACCACCATGCACAGTACCCCCCAACACCCACACACTACAAAACCACCACAATCAGCACACCTCATCACTGCCCATCTTAATGCAGAAGTCATTCTGGTGGTGACAGTGTAGCGACAGGTAAATAATCTCCCTCTCCCCCCACCTCCATACCCCCTTACCCCCCTTCTCCCCGTCCCTAATAAGCTGTACGGTTTCTGTGGACGTTAAGCACCATGTTTACTTACTTACATACACCCATCACATGTACACAACCACCATGCACAGTACCCCCCAACACCCACACACTACAATACCACCACAATCAGCACCCCCATCACACACACACAACCACCATGCACAGTACCCCCCAACACCCACACACTACAAAACCACCACAATCAGCACCCCCATCACACACACACAACCACCATGCACAGTACCCCCCAACACCCACACACTACAAAACCACCACAATCAGCACCCCCATCACACACACACAACCACCATGCACAGTACCCCCCAACACCCACACACTACAAAACCACCACAATCAGCACCCCCATCACACACACACAACCACCATGCACAGTACCCTCATACACCCACATTACAAAACCACCACAATCAGCACCCCCATCACACACGCACACACAGTACCCCATCACATTCATATACCCATACACACCATAAAACCACCACAATCAGCACCCCCACCACACGCACACAACCACCATGCACAGTAACCCCTCACACCCACACATATAAAACCACCACAATCAGCACCCCCATCACACCCACACAACCACCATACACAGTACCCCCCAACACCCACACACTACAAAACCACTACATTCAGCACCCCCATCACATGTACACAACCACCATACACAGTACCCCCCAACACCCACACACTACAAAACCACTACAATCAGCACCCCCATCACACACACACAACCACCATACACAGTACCCCCTCACACCCACACATATAAAACCACCTCAATCAGCATGAAGCCCCACATCATCATCATCACCCCCATCACACACACACAACCACCATACACAGTACCCCCTCACACCCACACACTACAAAACCACTACAATCAGCACCCCCATCACACACAAACAACTACCCCACACAGCATCCCTGCAACACACAGAACCTAAACACACATCCAGTGAGAAAAACAACCAAAATAAAATCTGTGTTCGAAAGTTAACTTTTTTCCAGACTTACTCTCTTCTTCTGCAACTCGGTCCTTCATGTAATCTTCGGCAATTTTTCTGAACAGTTTGTCTAAAAAGAAAAGAAAATGTGACCCAAATAAATCCATCATAATATGACCCAAATCAATCAATCATAATGTGACCAAAATCAATCAATCATAAAATCCCCAGAAAATCCTGCAAACCCATTCCATTTGTTTTCTTTCAGAATGCTAATGCGGAAGACGAAACACTTCAGAAAGAAAAAGTACAAAGTTAAGACAAGAGAGAAAGCACGCTGTAACGAAAATGTGATCTTCTCAAGTACAAAGTTAAGACAAAAGAGAAAGCATGCTATAACGAAAATGTGATCTTCTCAAGTCTAGACCAAGCCAAATGAAATCCTACTCTTTTGTGGACACAAACTGGAACTTCAGCAACAGTTACATGAGGCAATAACAAGACAGCATAATATACTTGTAGTTGTACTCTACCATGTTTCACATAATGATAATAGTTGAAGATCCTTACAAAATATGGCCAACTTATACTGGTAGGCAGGCCTCAGTGATAAACTGTACAATTCACACATTACTAGGACATTACTAGGATCAATGTCCTAGATTACTACTCTTTTCTAAAATAGTAAAAGTCATTCTTTTGTGATACACGCAGAGTGCAAATTGGATATATATGCATTAGCTGTCTCAATTTGACAGGAATGAGATCAAAATATGACCTTTCTCAAAACCCATTTTTTTTTCGTCTTTTTACATTTTGTTTATTTAAAAATAGGACAAAATACAGAAACTTTGTATCTATACTTTAAAAAATCCTGATTCTAACATGGGTTTCTGTGTGAGTGTGTGTGTGTGTGTGTGTGTGTGTGAGTGAGAGAGAGAGAGAGAGAGAGAGAGAGAGAGAGAGAGAGAGAGAGAGAGAGAGAGAGAGTGTATGTCTTTTTTTCCCTCTTTTTTTTGAAGGACGATCAATATTCATTAGAATCCATGCAGATATATACAACAATTAATGTAAACATAACATGTATTAATGTCCAAATCAAAGCAAGGCTTGGCTTCATTTGGCTAGGACTATGAGAGCTACATCTATGGCACTCTCCAATACACAGATGTTTCTTATCTACTAGTATTCCAGTTCTAAGCAATGTGAGAATCAATCATTGTGAGTGTGATAGCATTTCCAAAGATATTTTTTTCTCATTTTTTTATTGTCTTTTTTAAATATACATACCATGATACAATAACAATAGCAACAAGACATACACTACTGAAATACAACACAGTCATATAATTACCAGGTTAACTGGAACTATACCTTAAACTGCCCTTTGGACAAGAAAAACACACACACACACACAAATTCAATGGTTGGTGGAATGATATGTGAGAGAGAGAGAGAGAGAGAGAGAGAGAGAGAGAGAGAGAGAGAGAGAGAGAGAGAGAGAGAGAGAGAGAAACACAGAAGTCTTACGAACCAATGTCTTTCCCAGTTTTACTTGACGTTTCATACACATCAGCCATACAATCTGTAACAAGCATGAAGAAAATGCAATGAACATCATCACGGTGGTGATTGACAGAGCAACAATTATAAAAACAGAACAGATTAAAAACAATTAAAAACAACTCACTGCAGCTTATGAATTTAAATTCCCCTCACCCCCCATCAACATGAATCACTTCTCTTTCGCCATCAAGTAACTTAATATGCTCCAGATCTCATCACCCATATGTACCCATAACATGACTAATATCATCTGTTCAGCTTTAACTTCAGCTTCGACCAACACGAAGAAAAAATAGCCCCTCCCTCCCCCCAACACACACTCCAGCATCAACCCTACCCACCAGTCAGGTTCCCAGTAGCAACTGGATGGAAAACAAATCAATGTGGTGAATGTGTGTTCAATAAACTACAGCAGAACAGAACAGGAGTCATGAGCATGTGTTATCCATAATGGACTTGATATGAGCCGCATGAACTGCAACTGTTTGCGCAATAAAATATAAATAAAAGCCAGGCTATTTCAGTATTTGTCTTCCTAGTTACTTTTCAGAAAAAAGCAATAAGATGGACACAAAACACATTCTGCAAATCACAACAAGGACACACGGCCTGTGTCCAATCAGATTGACACAAAATACATGTGTATATATTTAAACAGGGACACATAATTTACGCCTATCATCCAATCAGACCAACACAAAACACATATTTACATCTCAACAAGGATGCATGATTTACCTGTATCATCCAATCAGATGGACACAAAACACATGTGCAAATCTCAACAGGGACATATAATTTATGCATACCATCCAATCAGATGGCCACTAAACAGATGTGTAAATCACAACAGGGACGCACATACCTACCATCCAATCAGATGGACACTTATGCACATCACAACAGGGACACACACGCATACCATCCAATCAGATGGACACAAAACACATATGCACATCACAACAGGGACACACATGCCTACCATCAGCCAGAGACTTGGCAGTGCTGTAAGGCACAGCTCGTTGCTCCGGGTTGTCTTGGATCAGGTCGTACTTGGTTGCACACAAGTAGATCTTACAGTTCTGCCAGAAGTAAAACGCAACAAAAGTTAAGACTGCAACAGAAAGATAAGAAAAATGCATGTGACACTTGATCACCCTGTCAGTTTGACCATGCAGGAAAATCGCCCAGCTTTCCCTTTTTCTTCTTCGGCATTCCAGGACTGTCCCCGGACATCAGATTCAGATTCTTTATTCACCAAGTTTTACAACAAGGAAAGTGTCCAGAAAGCGGTGAGCATACAAACATAAGCAAACAACAACACTGACATACATCAATGAGCGTAGTTAGAGGTATATACCCATCCACACCACCAAAACAACACCCACACCCACATCCACACACCTGCATGCACACACACACACACACACACACTGTAAGTAATGTTCCAATGTAAAATAATGGTCCTGTGTCTAAGACTAAGACAGGTGAAGTAAAAGTTCCCACTTTCAAGACAAAGCAGAGTAAAATATCAATAACAACAAAAACAAACACACATGCACACACACATTTATAAATAACTTTCCATTGCATAACATAAAGTCCTACTTTTAAGACAAAGCGGAGTAAAAGTTCAACAATCCAGCCTGATGGTGTTGATGAAGCTGGTTCTCTGCTTCCCAGGGGGTAACCTCCCAGCAAAAACAGGTCTATGCCACCTTTTCACTATTTTCTTTGCATTTGTACTTTAACCACTTGTCCACTTGCCAGGATGAAGACATCTACGCTTATTCCCTGCAAGCACTTTTGTTTATTGTCTTTAAAAACGCTCGCTGTTTAAAAAAATTGTACTGTGTTCGAAAGAGGAAGTGTATATAGGGTGACACATTTGCAGCATTTTTCTGACACCCTAGGATCTTCAGTGTGCTAGTACTACCTTGACCACAGCAAAGCAACCTTTTCACAAGACATCAAATCACGAAACAAAGTTTGGTTGCAAATGGATCAGCAGTTCAGAAGATATCACATGCTTTGATTATCTGAGCCCTGTGACCTTGACCTTGAATATAGCACACATTTTTTTGTATGGCACTCCAGCTGATGATCCAACCCCCCCCCTCACCACCACCAACTTTGCTATGAGGAGTATAAAAAGACACTGGCTGACAATCTGCCTAGAATGAACAAATGATCTGATTTTTCAAACAAACACTGGTGGTGGTGGGGTAGGGGGGGGGGGGGGGGGGGGGGGGGGGGAGAGGGGGGGGCATTTTAACAGCACCCTTGAAGAACTTTCTGAAAGGAAAGGATGCAGCATGTGTAAGATTTCTGGGGCACCTTTCGCATGAACTGAGGTGACAATCAGCACAGTTTCCAGGCTACAAGAACACCCCGACTTCAACCACACGTTACTCACTTCTTCATGCTGATGCAGCTCCCCGATCCAGAACCGAATCCGGTCAAAACTGGATTTGTCTGTCAGGTCAAAGCAGAGAATGGCAGCCTTGGCACCCCGATAGTAGATGCGGCTCATGGCTTCGTAGCGCTCACTGCCTGCTGTGTCCTGCGTGCACACGGACAAGGTCAGCTGTGGAAGTGGGGCCTTCAGTGGAGTGTCAAGAAAAGGTCAAGGTCCTCACCTCACTGACCCACCTCAACCACCCCAGAAAAGGAATATTTCTAAATCAGCTACATTCTACAAAGACTAAAAGAGGGACTCTGAGCCCGGCATTTATTAATTAATTCCACCCAGTGTGGGTCCTGGGTGTGATCTTTGCTCAGTTCATGTGTGGTACTTTGCTGTTCAGTCCAGTCCGTAAGCATGGCAGACTGGTCATGTACTCCTGGCAATGTGTGTTAAAGATCCCTCAGCAGATGGCAACTGAAAAGGAGTAGAGGGTAAACTTCCCTGGCTGCCTTGACAATACAACCCCAGTGCATCATGGTTATGATGGCAGGGAAACAGTGAAACACTGCATGCAATGGGAAAGAACTAGGTAGCACTGTTCATGCTGGTGCTGAAAGCTCATCCACACAAGGCAGATAAGATAAGCAACCCAGCGGATCAGCACAGGATGAACACTTTAAAGCTGGGTTACTTGTAACTGTATGCAGTACAGGTAACAGCCAAACGCTTGCTGTGGCCCAATTACTTGTGTATAAGCAACATCTGATTAAGAGTGTTAAACCCCTGCTTTCTTTTTCTTTGCATTGCTTTTTTGAAACTTCCAGCAATGTTGTGTGTGTGTGTGTGTGTGTGTGTGTGTGTGTGTGTGTGTGTGTATACATGTGTGAGTGTGTGTGTGTGTGTGTGTGTGTGTGTGTGTGTGTGTGTGTGTGTGTGTGTGTGTATGTGTGTGTGTGTATACATGTGTGTGTGTGTGTGTGTGTGTTTGTGTATATCTGTGTGTGTGTGTGTGTGTGTGTGTGTGCGTGGTAAGTCTCAGTGTCTTCTTGTGAAAACTGAGTAAAATGTGTAAAAACAGCTCGCTGCTTCAGTTACCACTGTGACATACACGCTTAGGCCAGCAAGAAGGTGAGCCTAGGCCCAGTTATTAAATGTAAGACAAACAGATACTTGAAGCTTGCTAGGGAACAAGAGATGGTGGGAGGTGGTCTCTTCACCTGCTAGCTTATGAGTCCATCTTACAGAGGGCATGCACAGCTGACTGCCCTTTCTGTGAGCCGGGTTGGCCCAGCGGTAAGGTGTTAGGCTGGTAAGCAGAAGGGCCTCAGCTCGATTCTGCTTTCGTTCTCCCTTCTCTTCATAAAGGTTGTGGTTTGTGGACACTGTCTGGTGACTTTGCCCCTCACGATTAACGAAACATTAAAATGGCTCTCATCACTGCCCATCTTAATGCAGGAGTCATTCTGGTGGTGACAGTGTTTTAGTGATAGGTGTATAATCTCCCTCTTCCCCCACCTCCATTCACCTGTCCCTAATAAGCCTTATGCTTTCTGTGGACATAAAGCATCATAAACGCAGAAGACTGCCTTTCACTTACCCAGATTCCAATGACCATGGTTCGTCCATCCACAGTCACACTCTTAGCACCATACGCTGCACCAATAGTCTGCCCACACAGCAGTGAAATCACACTGATCACAGTCCCACACAGCATCTAAATCTAATGGACTCAAGAGCCAGACAATGAGACATACCATAAAAATTAAAAATAAGAATAAAAATAAGGTGCTTGTATGCAAGTGCCTCTATATAGTCTCTATAACCAGACTGCCTGCACATTTCCAGTGACAGTGCCAACTTTCAGAATTGCGAATGAGCTGGCAGTGGATCTGATTGTATTCGCAACTTTCCAGACTCATGGCATTGCCAATTTCTGGGCAAGTCTTTTGGTTTGGCAGTGATAAAACACCAAACTACTTATTTCCATAAAAATAGTTGAACAAGATAGCCTGAAACAACTTGGTACAATAAAGCTACTAAAGTTGATCAGCCATGGCAGTACCCACGCACCAAGAGACAAAGTATGTGAAAAGTTGTGAATATCAACCATGGAAGTTGAAACCCTCCTGTAACAGTAATCAAATACCTGAGAACATAAAGATTATCTACTGTTACAGTTACACAAATGTGATTACAAAGCGGACTGTGGACACTGAAATGCTTGAACATGGGTGCAGAAATTTACTATTTCCTTTTGCTCTTCTAGTCATGTTTGACAAAAATGAATGTTGTGTGTCAAAACACATGGCCATGCTTGTATTTTCCATGAATGGAATCTGCAAGTATACATATTTGCAGGCAGCTGCACAAATCTTTTATCTCAAAACATGTGCAAGCGCTTGTCTGCGTGTATTTGAAGTACTGCAAGGACTGGCTGTTGTTAGACAAGTCCAAATGGACCTGATGCTACTATCCTTGAGTATTATTAAAGTTTTTGAGTTTGAGTGAAAGTGCACTGTGGGGCATTTATTAGCACAGTAGCACTTGGGCGTCCAGTCCTAATACACATCAGATCAAGTTGAGTTTTAGAGAGGCATTATCACCGTCAGCGTAGACAAGAGTCAGTCAGCATTGCCACCAACCAATCCCAATAAATAGCACATGCTATCCATTAGCATCATGGTATTTCAGTATTTATATATATACATAATCCCCTTTTCTGAAATCTATACCCACAATTTATGTTATAGGTCAATGTAATATGCTGGTTTTACTATGGAGGTTGTGATGTTAAGCACAGTGATTATACTGTGTCAAAAATGTCACTGTGCTCACACCCATCCATCCACTTACAGACACAGACTCCCTCTGGCCTCTCCTTCTCTTTCAACTTTTTACCAAAATAACAAGCATACATTTTGATAGGGAACAGCGTCTCCCATGAATCTGTTTTTGAGGTAGCGCTCCACAAGACAAGTCTTCCCTGCATACGATTTCCCCAGGAGAACAACTTTGGCGTCCACTTTGTTGCAAGCCATCTTGTCTTGGTGTCTGTGTCTGGAACAAAGCACAAATGCAGTGTCTGGAACAAAGCTATGCAAACAACTGCAATGCACTACTTATAGCACCATGCAAAGCCAGACTTTTATTTCTTTATATATATATATAATATATTATATATATATATATATATATATATATATATATATATATATATATATATATGTATATTTTAATATATAGTGTCCAACCACGAAAAATCACAGTGCTTTTAAAGCCATCCAGCCAAACTGCCATTGACCATTACACAGATTCACATACATGTTCATTGCTAGTAAAAAAAAACAATACAAATAGTAAGGCCTGCAAGTCAATAACATCCAATTTTGTATGTGCGTGTGTGTGTGTGTGTTTGTGTGTGTTTAACATGATATATCACGGTCAAACAAAATCCATCAAATCATGTGGAAGCCCAGGAACTGTGTGAACAGGGAGGTGTAGGTGGGCTCTCACACAGCAAGCTGGACAGTCTTTTGCTTCAGATGGTTTCAGCAGCTGGTTCTCTGGACACTGTCCTTCTGACTCTGTTCCACATAACTGCTGAAACGGCAAGTTGCAAAGCACACAAGTTGCTTGCTTTTTGTGTGTACATGTGCATCCAGCACGTTTGACTTTGAGACTGTTTTCACTAGGTTGTGTTTGCTTAATAATTACATTGTTTGTGCTGTGTTTAGAAATTAGAAGTGTCAGCCAGCTTTCTGCTTGTGATTTTGTAAAAGTTCTGTGTTAAGCTGTAATTCTGACCTGGCAGTGGTATGGAATAACTGCGAATATGTCAATGGTGGTGAGGTCGCCCTGTGCACTTGACTGGACATAATACCCAAGAACTAAGTAACTGTTTCCTGTTGTTTTATACTAGAATAGGCTCCAAAACATGTTTTTGTGCATCATAACAATTAACATTGAATCAGACATATAATTATACTTGTCATCTGATTTATTTGTACACTTGTACTGAATCTGTTGTGTAGAATTTACTTAAAACTGAAGTAGTCTTGTCAGCTGTAAATAAGCGAAATGTAAAATAATAAAAACTGAGATATATTGAGAAATTTATTGACTGTTTTGCTAATATATAATTATAAATAGATGAATATACATGCAGTTCAATTGAAGAGCTGAGAAGCTGTGTGAAAAAGGAGGTGGCTACCCATCCCTAATACAGTAACAGTCATGACAGTCTCTGTGGATGTAATTAGTAAAGCAACACTGGAAGTGGAACTGGAAAATGTAGATAATTTCTGAAGTTAACCTAGCCTACATGGAAGGATACAAAGGCAAAAGCAGCTGCTTGCACATGGTCAGGAGCCAGCCCAGTATTGTGAGTAGCAGCCCAGTAAAATATCACTGTGTCTCAGACTGGCACACAAGTATCACTTACAAGTGCCACCTCAGGATATACATGTCTCAAACTGGTGCACAAGCATCACTTGTGCCATCTCATTCTCAGGATATTATCAATATCATTGTGTCTCAGTCAAATCAGCACACATGCATCAATCACTCTCTCTGGATGGGATTGTCTGAATCAAGTCTAGCATAACTGATTCATCACAAGTACAGACTTGCAATGTCTGTTTGGTGCAAGCTTACTTGCTATCATAAACTGGTGTATGAGCAGCTTATTTCAGCTCGTCTTAAAATGTTGAATTAAAACAACAGCCACAACCAGAATTCTAACATCCATTACACCGTTGGTAATCTGCAGCAATTGTGTGGCCTTTGTTTTAAAAGCATTTTGCGCTACAGTTGCTTCTAACACATCATTATTCTGAGGCGGTTAGTCTTTAGAAAGTTGCCCATCTTTTGTTTTACATGAGAGCGGAGTCACATGACGAGCAATGTCATCAAAACTCACCTTTATCTCTATATCAATCTGTTTTGACAAACAGCGTCAGTGGGCTCAAATACAGACCACAGCAATAAGGCACATACACATGCTGGTAAGTGTGTCGTGCTTTCATGTTTCATATGACATATCGCAATCTTTAAACGAAAGGAATCGGCGAAGCCCAAATGAATCGAACTCGGCAGGGTAGTCAAACTAAGCACGGTTCTGCAAAACAAAACTTTTGGGAAGTTTTCCGCCAGAACTGTTCTACATTACCTCACCGTTACCTTTGAATAAATCTGTGCTATCGCGGAACACAACTGGGCATTTCAGCCACTGGCAGACTGATTTGGTATACGGTCTTAAAATGACGGCTAATAATGAGAAGCCAAATTACAGGAACAGCTGAAAGATGCAGGAAGAGTGACAATAAGTCGGAGTATCTTCCCTTGCCGGATGTTTTTCGCGACAATAAAAGGCCGGACGCATGCTGTCTCATTTGGCGAACACGTTTGATTCAGGGTGACTGATTGACTGCTTCGCTCGCGGAGGTAGGAGAAAAATTCCAGCTTGTTAGGACAACATATCCTGTGATGTCTACCTCCCTTACGACTGTTTGTATCAGACTGTTACAACGATTGTTGTACTGGCGGTCTGCTGTTACTAGTTTTGGATCAAAACACGTATATATATAGTAGTACTTGTACTTGTAGTGACAATGGTATGGTAGCTGTTAATCTGTTATGTCTAGTCTTAAATAATGAACATATGCATGTGCCTATTAAATAGCTAACTTCAGTAGCAAACACTCCTAGCATGTAGATGGTACAGTCCAGACTGACCGGACGTATAACAACCTTAAGACATTAGACGATAGCTATACTCCAAGATTCCCGCATAGTTCAGGAGCTGTGTGAGAGTCGAGGTGGCCGTCCTGGGCTGTCTGTCCTAACGAGCCTTCTGGCTTCCGTGGACGTAATGATTTATTGAACCATGCTTCGGCATTGGTCACAGCTTGTCCCTAATATGTCAGCCGACATCTGAGGACATTAAGCATCACTTCATCATCATCCAAGATTCCCGCGACTACGGCATTCCCAGGGCGAACCATTGTCTACAAGAGACAAGCTTCCTTCCTCAGTATTGCCTGTGGAATCATTCTGTCTAAATTCAAATAAAGTAACTGAGTAACTGGTTCAATCAGTCACTCAGTGTGTTATGTCAGTTTGAATGGGGCAAACATGACAGTAGCCATCTGACCTCTTTCTACAATAGTCAATAGGCCCTGCTGTATTTTTTGCCCCGTATTATATTGTTACTGAATTTGCTTTTGATCTGTTTATGCATGCCATAATTTTCCTGTCAAACCGTTCATCGTAATGACACATTAAGGTGCCTGTCGCAGTGTCAGTCTGTCAAATGATTAATGTTTTGTGCTGTTTAATTTTATTTAAATATATAATATATATATTATTAGTAGTATTCTTCTTCCTCTTCTTCTTAATACTGGGCAAGGCTCACATAGTCATAGTGGACCATTAGTTGTCCAATGAAATTTATGCACGCATGCATGAAAGCTTTGGTCCTTTTCGTTAAAATGCCCATTAAAATGGTTTAAAACTATTTATGCAGTCTCTCGTAGTTGTACTTTAATATGGATCATACACATGTGTCAACAGACAAGCTGCTTTAAAATTAATGCTCACATTGCTGATTGTCAATAGAAAAACTACAAACTGCACTTCAAGCGCCAGCACACAGATGCAGCTACACGGACACACACACACACACACACACACACACACAGACACATTCACATACTGCACAATGATGCAAAGAATGATTGCACAGCATTTGGCAGACATATGTCATAAACATGTCAAGCTGTAATGGATGATTCAGTATTTATCTATCTATATATATATTTATATATATGAATTATTTTTAGAAAAAAGTATGAATGAGTGTGTGAATGTGTTACTGCTTAAGATGCATGTCGTACAAACAAACAGCATCCCACAGTGATGTGCTTAGCAGAAACTTAAAAAAACAATAATAATAATAATAGAAATAAAATAAATAAATAAAAATCAACAACAACAACGGTAAGCTGGTACTGGTAGGCTAGCTATACAGCAGAGGGCAGATGATACTGGGTTTCAATGCCAGGGCCGTCCATGAAAACCTCAGGTGGAGCTGTGGTGCGCCGTGGTGGAAGCTGGTTCCACAGCATTCAGTGAATGTTTTTTGGAAGGGCATTCCATGTTGTTGGTGAAACGAATCCACAACCCTGCTAGTCCTAACCTCTGTCCTCCTAGTTAAATTATTGAACTGACAGTTTAGCCACATGGAAAAGGGAAGGGAGGTGCTTGCAGCTGTGTCGAATCTAGATGTTTAAAAAAATATTAAGGTGTGGAATAACATAATAACAGTCACGCACAAACTATGGACATATATCATTATTAGTATATTATATATATTATACAGATAAAATCTTGAGTTAGGATGCAAGTGAAGTATGCATGTGTGTGCACTCAGATGCACACACACACACACACACACACTTCTTGCCCTAGATTTAAAAAAACATGACAGCAACATATTAAACTAAGAAATATTTAGAAGCCTGTAAAAGCATGTATCATCACTCTAACACATACCGGTACATATAACTTGTACTATATCATATATAATGTGTCTGTGTGTGACCCCTTCATTGGAACAGTAGAAGGTTACTTAGAGAAGAGTCTGCAAAGACTCTGGGTAATGTCTTTGATTATGATTTATAGCTACCTCTTTTTTCCCCCTTCAGTGTGGGTGCATGTGTGTGTGTGTGTGTCTGTGAGTGAATGTGTGTGTGTGGGGGAGAGAGAGAGAGAGTGTGTGAGTGAGTGTTTGTGTGTGTGCGTGCGTGCGTGGGCATGCGCGCGCGTGCGTGTGTGTGTGTGTGTGTGTGCAGGCGTTCTGCACGCCAGTAGTACTCCATATATATGTATGTACTGGTATTACTGCGCTGGACAATTGCTGCATGATATAGCCACCTCTCGTGTCTAAGCTTGTACGGTAGTGGTAACCTGATCCAGCAGAAGTGAATCAGTCTAAACAGTGCCAACACAATTACTAGTACAAGTTCCCACCTGCCCCCCCCCCCCCCCCCCCCCCCGCCCTGTCCCCGTCCCTAATAAGCCTTATGGTTTCTGTGGACGTTAAGCACCGTGTTTACGTACTCACTAGTGCAACTTGTCAAAGGTTTGATTCAGTCCCTTCCTGGATTTCTGCGTGCACTCAGACTAACGTACATCATCGATGGGCCAGCATTGTAGATTCTCTCCGCTGTTTGCAGACCCCAGCGGCCACGAAACGACTTGTGTAGACAGGGAAGTTAAGCGTTACAAACGCAGGGCAAAGACAACACATAGGCTGCACACATAGCTGTGTATTTGCTGTCGACGTAAGTACAAGCAAGGCCAGTTATGAGTCTGCCCAAAGACCCAGTTTCGCAGCGCAGACTTTGGTCTACATACCGATCAGTCTCAACCCCCCAAAAAAACATCGTGACCTAGCGGTTTAGCACGTGCATTTTACGCAGTAGTTCGGCGAAAGCAGTTAGGCCTACAAAGTCCTGGGTTCGACACCCGATTGAACCAGGGTGAGGGTCTTTCAGTTTCTCTTTTTCTTCTGAGTCGACGTTTGTGCCGGCTCATCAGTGCCCACATCGCCGGCTGCGTGTGCAGAATAGGCTGGCACTTAGCGTGTTGCGCGTGTTAACGATCCGACGGTCCACCCAACGGTAAATCTCGACGGCCACCCTTCCCATGGTAGTGGGGAATCCGGCACATCGCTGCTGCTTCTTCTTTCGTGGTGCTTTAACGTCCACACAAACCGTAGGGTTGGGGGGGGGGGGGGGGGATGGGATAGGGAATGAGAGCCCAGGCCCACCTCCCTGTTCACACCGCTCCTGAGGTTTAGGCGGCAAATCGCATGCATGTGTACCCTAGCCGTTACAGCGTGTAGGCCCGAACAGCGGCTAGTATAATTATAGGCCCCTTCGCTCCCATTCACAGCAATGACTGGCGGCATACCTACCGTCATTGGTAAGTCACCCCCCAAAACACCAAATCTCTGTAGTCAGTTCTTTCCCGGTTTCTAACCCCCCCCCACCCCATCTATTGTCAGCTCCCCCCCCCTCCACCCCATCTATTGTGTCAGCTCCCCGTCTCTACTTTTGCGGTTTTTATTCATCTCGTGTTGTGTCTTGTTCGAGCACTGGCTTGGGTCTGCTCTGAACCGTTTGGCGGGAGATCGACCTGGCATGGGTGGTCGTGGCGGTATAGGCTGGGGGGCCGGGGAGGGAGCCGGTAAGTCGAGTAGCGCACGGTGTTTTTGGACAACAGAGACAATCCCGTTAGTAAGGTGTTGTTGACGTTTTGTCTCACACTCGCAGGCACTCGAAAGGAGTTAGGTCATTCTTCAACAAGTATATATATATATATATATATGAGAGAGAGAGAGAAAGAGTGTGTGTATTGTGTGTGAACCTACGCATGCGTTCGTGGATCATTCTGTAATCATGTTTTTATTTCATTCAACTCGGCATCTAAGTTGCATTCTCTGTCTGTCTCTGTCTGTCTGTCTGTCTGTCTGTCTCTGTCTGTCTGTCTGTCTGTCTGTCTGTCTGTCTCTCTCTCTCTCTCTCTCTCTCTCTCTCTCTCTCTCTCTCTCTCTCTCTCTCTCTCTCTCTCACACACACACACACACACACACACACACACACAAAGCAACAAGAAAAGTTGAGAGAAAGAGCGAGAGTCCTGTGTATCAAGAAAATGTAGCAGCCCCAAGCGCGCACAAACACACGACAACAGTGACAACGTGATTTCCAGAACGACGGAACGAGCACGTTGAACAGTCATCAGTGTTTGTCATTGATACGCCAGCGAGTCCGGGCAGTCATTCTGTGGGGCGCCTCTGGTGCCACTTCATGTTACTCCGCACGGAACGAGTCCGCCTAAGCCGTTCAGCCGAGCCTGCAACTGAGTATGTTAAAGTTGCTCTGCAGAGCGCTCGCCCGACGTATGCGTGAAACGGTCACATGTGGAAGTGGGGCGCAGACAATCCACCACCGGACACTTGACCATCTAGGACTGACAATTCCCCGCCAGTGTCCGTGACCAAGTGACCGTCACCATTGCCCTTAGAAAGGTGGCCATCCAGACTTTGTGTGTGTGTGTGTGTGTGTGTGTGTGTGTGTGTGTGTGTGTGATATCATCACAAAGACACAACATCACACACTCGCTCTGCCGGTGATCAGTTGTTTGGGGTTTCCGTTTGTCCGGTGGTAAACTGCTCGGTGGTGAACTTGTCCGGTGGTGAATAGTCCTACACCCGTACAAATGTAGTGCTACAATTGCAAGACGATTTGTGCTGGGCAGCTCACTATCATATATACAGCGACCCTTTCGCTCTCTGTTCAATTCTCGTCCTAACGCAATTATTCGGTTTACTTTTTCATAGTCAACTTTTGCCACAGCACCTCTGCAAACAGACTACTATTCTTAGCAAACGGGTAGGACGTGAGTTAGGGAAGTGAGCGACTACCCACCCGCACAAGCGAACAGATCGTGGCATGGATCACGGCCCATATGTATGATAAAGTTAAACGTGGATAGCCCCTAATCTCGATTTGCTCACCGTCCGTAAGTCCGGCTCTCTCCACATGCACGAGTCGTAAACAGCCTCACAAATAGCTGTTGGCTTGCGTTTCTTTCTAGATTGGGAAAGTCACATGTTTTACTAACAATGCAACGCGCGTGGCGTCGACAGCTCGAAACTGATTGGACACAGCGTGACAACAGCCTTGTCAGTTTTCGGTTCAAAGTTCGTTGCAATTGAGGCAGATGTCAGTAACCCAATGACCCCTTCGTATCTGAGATTTTCCTTGTCTCCTCTTGGCCGTCTGTGTTGATTATGTTGTATCTTGATGCGTGAATCCGAAATTTTTGGAATAATTTGTGGTCTTCGATGGTACGTTGGACGGCGTCGGTCCGTACAAGTATTTTCTCCTCAATAGTAAGCTCTGTCGGTAACAACAGCACCAAAGCCACAACTGATTTTTATACGGCATTTGGGCTGCTTAAACGTGGAAAAAGGAGTCTGTAAGTATAACTTGAAACGCGTTTAGGCCGGCCGGTTAGTCCTAGAGATCTGCGCTTCATACAAGCCGATTTTTTCAGTGCGTGCCGTCATCGTTTAGAAGATAAACGCGATTGGGGGGGGGGGGTGGGGTGGGGGTGGGGGGGGGGGGGGGGTATTTTTTCTTCATACATATTGGCCCATATCAGTTGTTGGTAAAGTGACTCGCTGCCGATGAGTTGCTTGGGAAAGACTGTTCTGTCTCTAACACACATGACTGTATCGTGTTACCGTAGCGAAGGGAGCTGCGCGGTCGATGTGTATTGTTCGCTTTGTTGGCTGTCGCGGACGCAGAAATCTCGGTCTCCTCTGCTGAAGAGTCGGAGCTGTCAAAGACGTTCTCTTTTTAAGCCTGGAGTAGGTGACAATTAAAATACAGTCTTGACATGTTTCGCGTACTGCCAGGGATTCTGCTTCTCTAAATTCTGCCTTGTCTGTTCTTTCAACTTCATTTCACCCCAGTCCTCTTTAACCGTGAATGATACGTAACCTCGAACAGTCATTCAGACTTTACCTGTGATTTGCTGACTTTTGGCTCGCTGTCGGTGATATGCCCTTCGCGGTTGACTGAGCGTCGGTCATTTTTTTTTTTTTTTAATCGATCAGTTGGTGTACCTTACAGTAGTCTGCAACTTTAACTTGCACCCTTCATGCACCCCCCCACCCCCACCCCCCGTCCCCTCCCCCTTTCCAACTCAGCTTGCTCATACAGTTCTTTGTCACTGATGTATTGGGTTTATCGTCGGAACTGTGCGGGGCGTCTGAGGGGAGACGCGACAACTGTGATAGGTTCCTGTCAGGTGTGTGCTGTCGGTACCACTCGTACTTTCGGTGGTGACGAAGACTGTGCTGTGGTAGTAGAGCGATACTGGCATGGTAGCTGAGCACACCTACCTGTAGACTAGTCCAAGTGTAGGCGACACTTTGTACAGCACATGTATGTCATTGTAGGCGACACTTTGTACAGCACATGTATGTCATTGTGGGCGACACTTTGTACAGCACATGCATGTCATTGTGGGCCTCTGCTAAACAGGCACCGGTGATGCTGACTGGATGATGCTGACGTGTGTCGGTGTGCACAGCTGAAGGGGCACTTTGTGACCTGGCATGGTTCAGCGGTTCACGGTTCAGGATACAGTGTATGCGTCTCGGTGTGAGGGAGTTTGAGGACCTGTTGTGGAGTTCCTGTCG
>JABMCL010002481.1:1197500-1210000 GCA_018857735.1 Alviniconcha marisindica | reverse complement strand
CGTTTGTTTGGTATAATGTGTGTATATTGTGTATGTATAGTTCATTCGGTATGGGGTGTGTACCCTCGATACGCCTCGTTTATTTGGTATAATGTGTGTGTATTGTGTATGTATAGTTCATTCGGTTTGGAGTGTGTACCCTCGGTACACCTCGTTTCTCTGTGACCGCGACGCCTTAGTTCTGGCCAGACACTGATATATATATATATATATTTATATATCTAATATATATATATATATATACTGGCCAGACATGATATATATAAATATGTCCTGCGTTGCCAGCAAAATCAGTAAAAAAAAAAATCAAACACAACTCCGGGGGTATAATTTCTGCTAACTTTGTTTGTTCCTTCGTTTGACACGCACGCGACTGACCCACGCTGATCCGAGCAAAGGTTCGTACTTGGTAGTATACTTACCAGTGATAATGAACCGGATCCGGGCAGTAATTTGTCGTTAGTAGGCTACACTCTCCCGGCCAGTAGCCGCAGGCGCCGTCTCCTACCTCCCTCTTGTTTAGGACAGAGTCAAACACGGGTTCCTGGGGTACGGTGGCCGACGTACACCGCAGCAATTACAGTCCCGCCGAGCCGAACAATCGGTTTGATTGCGAAAGGCAAGGTTAATGGTCTCCCTACACAGCCTGCACCCGCTTCTTCGGTCTGCCGTTGTTCCTTGGTCTTTTTTTGGGGGGACAGTCAGGGACGGGGCGGGCAGGCGAGGCAGCTGTATACACTTGGAGTTGCTGTGGTACCTAATTATATTTGTATGTTGGCAAGGGAGGGAGGATAGGCAATTTAAGGCAGGACAAACAGAAATATCCTTGGAAATATCCTCTGTGTATACACACGCACGCACGCACGCACGCACGCACGCACATACACGCACACACACACACACACACACACACACACACACACACACACACACACCACACACACACATGAGTAGGAGAGAGAGAGAGAGAGAGAGAGAGAGAGAGAGAGAGAGAGAGAGAGAGAGAGTGCAGGGGTAAGTCCAAGTGTGTGTGTGTGTGTGTGTGTGTGTGTGTGTGTGTGTGTGTGTGTGTGTGTGTGTGTGTGCAGAGGTAAGTCAGTGTTGTGTGTGTGTGTGTGTGTGTGTGTGTGTGTGTGTGTTGTGTGTGTGTGTGTGTGTGTGTGTGCGTGCGTGCGTGCGTGGTGCGTGCGTGCGTGCGTGTGCGTGCGTGCGTGTGCGTGGAGCATGCGTGTCGCGGCGGTGTGTGTGTGTGGTGTGTGTGTGGTGTGTGTGTGTGTTGTGTGTGTGTGTGTGTGTGTGTGTGTGTGTGTGTGTGTGTGTGTGTGTGTGTGTGTGTGTGTTTGACACAGTCAAGGCAGGACAGAGAGATACATTGGGTTTACCGGTTACAACCCACTTAGGTTTTCCTCCACCCGAGTGTCGGCCTAAGAAGGTTCATTCCAAAAGAGACATCAGATGTGTGAAAGCCAGTAGTACTAGGAGGGCAATATACATCAAACGCTTGGTAACACTATTATGTTGTCCCAGAGACACGTTTGAGTTGACGTGGAGTTGTTTGTCTTTGCCCCGTTGAAGAGAGCCATCGAGTGCCTGTATCGCAGATTGCAGAGGTGAGGAGTAATCGACCGGCAGCTTTGAAATAAATCGATGTTTTTATGTGAAGTATCGGTTCTAGTGACTGTAAAACATGCATGTGACCCCCCCCCCCCCCCCCCACAAACACACACACACATACACCAGCAGCAGCTTGGTGTACAGACATAATTGCACCACAGTTATTGACTTGCGGAATGAATAGTAAATTTATATAGCTCACTGCTTGACTAATGTGGCTGGCGTGTTATTGAATAGAGCTCCGATAATGTGTTTTTGCCCCATGGAGTTTTACCATATTTGTAGCGAATTGTGTGTGTGTGTGTGTGTGTGTGTGTGTGTGTGTGTGTGTGTGTGTGTGTGTGTGTGTGCGAGCGCGCGCACGCCTGTCTGCCTACCGAATTGAGTATAACTATTTCCGTCACATTGGCTGGTGAAACTCTGTCTCAGAATATCCACAAAACATAAACATCCAGTTTAAGGGTACATCTACTTAGGGTACATCTCCCTTCACCCGTCTGGCAGTGGGCGAAGAATGGAGGATCTTCGACAGCTGTTGGTTCTCAGCAGAGAGTACCTTAATTGTTTGGCCGCATTACCCATTGCTGGTACGTGTGCGTAAAAATCGCAAATGAACGTCCGTTTTATTCGTTTCAACGTTGCTTTACGTCCACAGAGACCGTACGGCCTATTAGGGACGGGAAGCCCAGGACGTCTACCTCGACTTTCACACAGCTCCTGAGCTCTCAACGTTGGTTTTGTGTGTGTGTGTGTGTGTGTGTGTGTGTGTGTGTGTGTGTGTGTGTGTGTGTGGTGGTGGTGTGTGTGTGAGTGGTGTGTGTGTGTGTGTGTGTGTGTGTGTGTGTGTGTGTGTGGTGTGTGTGTGGTGTGTGTGTGTGTGTGTGTGTGTGGTGTGTGTGTGTGTGTGTGTGTGTGTGTGTGGTGTGTGTGTGTGTGGTGGTGTGTGTGTGTGTGTGTGTGTGTGTGTGTGTGGTGGTGAGTGTGTGTGTGTGTGTGTGGTGAGTGTGTGTGTGTGTGTGTGTGTGAGTGATGGTGTGTGTGTGTGTGTGTGTGTGTGTGTGTGTGTGTGTGTGTGTGTGTGTGTGTGTGTGTGTGGGGTGTGTTTGAGTGAGTGAGTGTGTGTGTGTGTGGGTGTGTGTGTTAGTGAGTGAGTGTGTGTGTGTGTGTGTGTGTGTGTGTTGTGTGTGTGTTCGTTTTTTCGCCCATTTCAGTGTTGCTTTACGTCCACAGAGACCATATTAAGGACTGTTCACCTCTCCCTTCACACAGCTTATGAGCTGAGAAGGTACGTTTCTGCCGTTACTGGGTTGTACACGGCCCTCGTGGTACGGATGATGAGATGACGGTGGGGTGTGTTTCGCTTCAGGTTCACGGACAGTCATCACTACATGAAGCCCAACGATGAGCGGGGTTTGAACCTGATGACGCGGGCAGCGCAGAACGTCATGGAGGACTTCAAGGACATCGTCATAGCCTACGGCCAGAGTGACGAGTACAGCTTCGTCTTCCACAAAAGCACCAACATCTACAACCGGCGGGGAAGGTAAACACGTCTGCCTCTCCTCTGTCTGTCTGTCTGTCTGTGTGTCTCTGTCTCTCTGTCCCTGTCTGTCAGTCTCTCTGTCTCTGTCTGTCTGTCTCTTTGTCTCTGTCTGTCTGTCTCTGTCTCTGTCTCTCTGTCTTTGCCACTCGCTCTATCCCTTTCTTTCTCTCTTCTTCTCTCTCCCACTCTCTCTCACTCTCTCCCATTCTCTCTCTTTGCAACCCCCCTCCCTCCTTCTCCGTCGCTACTCGCTCTCTGTTGACTGACTTCCTTGTAATGTAAATGTCCAAAGACATGTGAAACGTGTACGTCTGTACACAGCGATGGTGGCACGTCGTGGAACACTGCAGCAAAATGTTTTGAGTGCGTTCATGACAAGTGACATTGCAGCAAGACGATCGTGCGACGAACGTAGTCACCTGTACCTACCTGTTCTCGTCGTTCGTCGATCGTTGATGTCACCGCGTGAACGAATGACCCACACTCCGAGCATCGCTTTCCGGCACCTTCCTCCAAACTGCCAGATTTAGTTACGCCATGCACTGAAGGGGTGCTGATGAAGTGATGCTTTATGTCCTCAGATGTCAGTTGACATATTAGGGACAAGTTGTGACCAATGCCGAAGCACGGTGCAATAAATCTTTACGTCCACGGAAACCAGAAGGCTCGTTAGGACGGACAGTCCAGGACGTCCACCTCGACTCTCACACAGCTCCTGAACCATGAAGGGGTGCTCCTTATCTCCGCGCAGATGTCCAGCGACGCGGTCAGCGCCCTCCCAAAGGTTTGGGTACTAATAAGCCTGTGGAAGCAACCTAGCGCCCAAGCACGCACGTAAACATGAGGCGCATCCACCCCGGGTAAAAAAAAAAAAAAGGAAAAAAAAAAGAGTTCCGTCTAGAATCAAACGATTTTGGTTTTATTTGAGCTGGCGTAAGCAACATGGTCAGTTATAAAACAAACGTCTGGTATAATGTGAGTTGTTTCTAACAAACGTACTACTGTTTGAGCGCCAACAAAAAACTGCTCGTTAGCTGACAGTTTTCTGGACCCTATGGCGTAACTAAATACGGCAGTAGTTGAAGGAAGGATGTCGTAAACCAGTGCTTGGAGTTTGTGAATGGCCACGCATGACGCTTCAGCAAGATGTGTCTGTTCTGGTCGGTTTGCCGCGTGAATGTGTAACTGACCTCTCGCCAGCCTCTGTAAACATGGTGCTTAACGTCCACAGAAACCATAAGGCTTATTAGGGACGGGGAGAATGGGAGTATGGAGGTGGGGGAAGAGGGAGAGTATATATATATACATATCGCTGCAGTCACCACCAGAATGACCTGCATTAAGATGGGCAGCGATGAGAGCCATTTTAATGTTTCATTAATTGTGAGGGACAAAGTCACAAGACCGTGTCGACAAACTACAACTTTTGAAGAGAAAGGAGAGCCGAAGCGGTATCGAACCGAGGTCCTTCCGCTTACCAGCCTACCGCCTTACCGCTAGGCCAAACCGGCTCTCACCCCCAGCCTCTGGTAGGTAGGTAGTGTTGCTTAATGTCCTCAGATGTCAGCTGACATATTAGGGACAAGCTGTGACCAATGCCGAAGCATGGTTCAATATAGCTTTACGTCCACGGAAACCAGAAGGCTCGTTAGGAACGGACCCCCGCCCAGGACGGACCAGCCGCTCGACTCTCGCACAACAAGCTCTAGACAAGTCGAGTCACCCGCTCCACGCCTCTGCCGGACAGATGAGCTTTTATGTTCATCCAGTCAGCACCTGCGTGCAGACACATCTCCTTAGACCAGCCCGCGGGCACTGGTTCACGACATCCTTCCTTCAACTACTGCTGATGGTGGTAGTGATGTGGATGGTGGGGTAGTGGCGCAAACCCTACTGTCTACATACGCTGGTGCGCATGCCTCGAGCGTAACGGAGCCGAAGTCGCACAGCTCGCTACCTAAACACCTGCCCCTTCACACAGAAGAGTCACTTGAGAAGGCAAACTCCAAGCACTGGTTTACGACATCCTTCCTTCAACCACTGCCGTATTTAGTTACGTCATAGGTCCCAGAAAACTGTCAGCTAACGAGCAGTTTTTTGTTGGTGCTCAAACAGTAGTAACTTTGTTACAAATAACACAAATTATATCAGACGTTTGTTTTATGTTGCCATGATGTTTAAGCCAGCTCAAATAAAACCAAAATCGTACGAATCGAGACGGAACCTTTTTCTTTTTCTTTTTACCCGGGGTGGATGCGTCTCATGTTTACGTGTGTTCTTGGGCGCTAGCTTCCACAGTCTTATCAGTACCCGAACCTTTCGGAGGGCATTGGCCGCGTCGGCGGACAGCTGCGCGGAGATAAAAGAGTGCCCCTTCAATGGCGTAACTAAATCTGGCAGAGTTTGGAGAAAGATGCCGGAAAGCGATGCACGGAGTGTGTTCTCGACGTTTTGCAGCGTGAATGTATAACTGACCTCGCCAGCCTCTAGGTAGGTAGTGTTGCTTAATGTCCTCAGATGTCAGCTGACATATTAGGGACAAGCTGAGACCAATGCCGAAGCTTTATAGCTTTACGTCCACGGAAACCAGAAGGCTCGTTAGGACGGACAGCCGGCCAGGACGGCCACCTCGACTCTCACACAGCTCCTGAACTATGCCGCCAGCCTCTGTCTGACAGAGGAGCTTTAAGTTTATCCAGTCGCGCCTGCGTGCAGACACACCTCCTTAGACAAGCCCGCGGGCTGTCCAAGTACCGTTGTATTGTGAACAAAGCAGGTGCCCGTGCTGGTTTAGATACCAACGAGTAATGATGGGTCTGTCAGTTCGAAGTGAGTTTCAACTCACGCTGTGTTGTTTTCTCCGCTTGCCTAAGTGGGCGGAGCTATCTGGCTGAAAATGAAAGGTCGTTGTGGCGGGTGATGTTGTAGCAGGGTGAATATGTTCTCGTCGATGTGTGATGTTGTAGCAGGGTGAATATGTTCTCGACGATGTGTGATGTTGTAGCAGGGTGCATATGTTCTCGACGTTTGGTTTCATGAATGTGTAACGATGATGCGTGACTTGGACTGATGAGGCTGTTCTCGACGTTTTGACACGTAGATGTGTGACAGTAACGCGTGACGTCGATGGTAACGTGTGACGTTGATGAGCCTGCTCTTGACGTTTGGCCACGTAAATGTGTGACAATAGCGCGTGATCATCGTTTGGCCACGTAAATGTGTGACAATAACGCGTGATCATCGTTTGGCCACGTAAATGTGTGACAATAACGCGTGATCATCGTTTGGCCACGTAAATGTGTGACAATAACGCGTGATCATCGTTTGGCCACGTAAATGTGTGACAATAGCGCGTGATCATCGTTTGGCCACGTAAATGTGTGACAGTAGCGCATGACATCAATGACCCTGCTCTCGACATTTGGCCACATAAATGTGCAACAGGAACGCGTGACATCGACGAGCCTGCTCTCGGCGTTTGGCCACGTAAATGTGTGACAGTAGAGAGGGTTAGTACACGGGTGGTAGTGGTGGTGGTAGTGGCGCAAACCCGACTGTCTACCTACGCTGGTGTGCATGCCTCAAGCGTAACGGAGCCCAAGTCGCACAGATCGCTACCTAAACACCTGCCCCTTCACACAGAAGAGTCACTTGAGAAGGCAAACTCCAAGCACTGGTTTACGACATCCTTCCTTCAACCACTGCCGTATTTAGTTACGCCATAGGGTCCAGAAAACTGTCAGCTAACGAGCAGTTTGTTTTGTTGGTTTCAAACAGTAGTAAGTTTGTTACAAAACTCAATAAAACAAAGCGTGTCATTTATAGCCGCCAACAAAGTTTACACCAGCACAAATAAAACACAATCGTTTGAATCGAGACGGAACTCTTCTTTTTTTTACCGGGGTGGATGCGTCTCATGTTTACGTGCGTGCTTTGGCGCTAGGTTGCTTCTGCAGTCATATTAGTACCCGAACCTTTCGGAGGGCGCTGACCGCGTCGCTGGACAGCTGCGCGGAGATAAAGAGCGCCCCTTCAGTGGCGTAACTAAATCTGACAGGGTTTGGAGGAAGGTGCCGGAAAGCGGTGCTCGGAGTGTGTTGAGAAGGTTCATCCAGCGACAAACTTTACAAATCAGTCTTTTGCGGCATCACTGGTCAAGTAGTTGTTATGCTCGTAAAACTGTCAACAAAGACGCACTCGCCGGCAACCGGTTACTTCAGTCAGTTGCACCGCTACGGTCCACCATTTTGATCTCGGATGAACTCGATAGGGTTGCATCGTAAAGCTAAAACAGCAATAAAATCAACAAAAGCAACCCAAATTACAATCTCATACAAGCATACGATGCTAATCTACAAAGAAATGTATAAGTTTAATGTTTACGTAGCAAAATAAAGTGGAAATGCCCCTACGAATCCATTGTCGGGAAGAATGCAGCAGTAGACGAAAACTGGAGCCATGTGGTAAACAATCCTCGTAACCTCTGACCTGTGACCTCTGATCCGCACACAAATCGGTGATTTCCCAAGAGAAAATAGTTCCCTAACCACTGCCACTACCACCATCGCTAGTAACGCGTGAAGTGACGGTAACGTACGTGTGATGTCGATAAGCCTGCTCTGGACGTTACTGACGACGTAGGCTCGCGCGTAAACGGTGTGGCTTGACGTTGCAGCAAGCTGATGACGAACGTGGTGAGCCTGTTCTCCTCGTCCTTCACCATGCTGTGGCCGCGCTACTTCAGCACCCAGGACCTGCAGTACGCCCCGGCCTTTGACGCCCGCGTGGTGCTCTACCCGTCCGACCAGAACCTCAAGGATTACCTCAGCTGGCGGCAGGCCGACTGTGAGACACGGCGAGGGGGAGGGGGAGGGGGTGGGGGGAAGGAGGGAGAAGGCAGGAGAGAGAGGGAGGGAGGCGGGGGGAGAGAGAGGGGAGGGAGGAGGGAGAGGGAGGATGGGAAGAAGGTGAGAGGGGAATGGGGCGGAGGAGGGGGGGGAGAGAGAGAGAGAGAGAGAGAGAGAGAGAGAGAGAGAGAGAGCAGCGGGATGTAGAAAAATGTATGTGAACTGAACCTACTAGCCAGTCACATCAGTGAACACCGGAAGGGAGGCGATGCGGTTTTTTGCTGTTGGAACATTCATCGTGTGTTTTTCTTCCAGTTTTTCTTTGTCTAATGATAGTGCTCTTTGAATGGAACAAGGGAAAGGGGGTAACTGATGGCAACAAGCAAAGACTATCGCACACGACACGCAAAAGACACCAGCAAGGTATCCGTTGTGATGATTGTAGGTCTGTCCTGTGCTCTCCGTCATGCTGTGGTGGAGATGGTAAGGCTAAGACTTAGTAAGAGGCGTTAGGGTAGAGGACGCCAGCAGGGCTGTAGAGATGGTAATTAAGATTAAGACTTAGTAAGAGGCGTCAGGGTAGAGGTTGCCAGCAGTGCTGTGGAGATGGTAAGATTAAGACTTAGTAAGAGGCGTCATGGTAGAGGACGCCAGCAGGGCTGTAGAGATGGTAAGATTAAGACTTAGTAAGAGGCGTCAGGGTAGAGGATGCCAGCAGGGCTGTAGAGATGGTAATTAAGATTAAGACTTAGTAAGAGGCGTCAGGGTAGAGGATGCCAGCAGGGCTGTAGAGATGGTAAGATTAAGACTTAGTAAGAGGCGTCAGGGTAGAGGATGCCAGCAGGGCTGTAGAGATGGTAATTAAGATTAAGACTTAGTAAGAGGCGTCAGGGTAGAGGATGCCAGCAGGGCTGTAGAGATGGTAATTAAGATTAAGACTTAGTAAGAGGCGTCAGGGTAGAGGATGCCAGCAGGGCTGTAGAGATGGTAAAGATTAAGACTTAGTAAGAGGCGTCAGGGTAGAGGATGCCAGCAGGGCTGTAGAGATGGTAATTAAGATTAAGACTTAGTAAGAGGCGTCAGGGTAGAGGATGCCAGCAGGGCTGTAGAGATGGTAATTAAGATTAAGACTTAGTAAGAGGCGTCAGGGTAGAGGACGCCAGCAGGGCTGTAGAGATGGTAATTAAGATTAAGACTTAGTAAGAGGCGTCAGGGTAGAGGACGCCAGCAGTGCTGTGGAGATGGTAAGATTAAGACTTAGTAAGAGGCGTCAGGGTAGAGGACGCCAGCAGGGCTGTAGAGATGGTAAGATTAAGACTTAGTAAGAGGCGTCAGGGTAGAGGACGCCAGCAGTGCTGTGGAGATGGTAAGATTAAGACTTAGTAAGAGGCGTCAGGGTAGAGGTTGCCAGCAGTGCTGTGGAGATGGTAAGACTAAGACTTAGTAAGAGGCGTCGGGGTAGAGGTTGCCAGCAGTGCTGTGGAGATGGTAAGATTAAGACTTAGTAAGAGGCGTCAGGGCAGAGGCTGCCAGCAGGGCTGACTGTACCCACTGTCTGCCGTGCAGGCCACATCAACAACCTGTACAACACGTGTTTCTGGAAGCTGGTCCAGGAGAAAGGACTGTCCCCAGCGCAGGCTCAGGAACGACTCAAGGTCAGCTGTTTCCTTTTTTTATTTTTATTTTTATTTATTATTATTTCAATATAACAAATATAACACAATTATACAACATATCAGTACACCCGTTCCAACAGTGAATAACATACGTATACAAATATACTGCACATGTTATACATACATAATAGACAAAAAGATACATCCATACAGACAAAGAGTTGGACAAAGTACTTCATAGACAGATATTTGCCTGCACAATGAGTGATTGACTGCCTGTCACATGTGTTGCTGTTTCCTTCTCGGTCTCCTTCCCTCTTTCCCTCCCTCCCGCTACTGTGTCTGTGTTTCTGTCTCTCTCGTCCCTCTGTCTCTGTCTGTCTCTCCCTCTGTGTCTCTGTCTGTCTCTTCCCTCTGTGTCTCTGTCTGTCTCATTCCCTCTGTGTCTCTGTCTCATTCCCTCTGTGTCTCTGTCTGTCTCATTCCTCTGTGTCTCTGTCTGTCTCATTCTCTCTGTGTCTCTGTCTGTCTCATTCTCTCTGTGTCTCTGTCTGTCTCATTCTCTCCGTGTCTCTGTCTGTTGCCTTTCTGTTTCAGTCTCTGCCTTTCTCGCTCTCTGTGTGTCTCTGTCTTTCTCACTCTGTGTGTGTGTCTCTGTCTTTCTCACTCTGTGTGTGTCTCTGTCTTTCTCACTCTGTGTGTGTGTCTCTGTCTTTCTCACTCTGTGTGTGTCTCTGTCTTTCTCGCTCTGTGTGTGTGTCTCTGTCTTTCTCATCTCTGTGTGTGTCTCTGTCTTTCTCACTCTGTGTGTGTGTCTCTGTCTTTCTCACTCTGTGTGTGTGTCTCTGTCTTTCTCACTCTGTGTGTGTCTCAGTCCCTCTCAGGAACGACCCAAGGTCAGCAGTTTTATTCTCAGTTTCCTCTTTCTCCCTCTGTGCTTGTTTATAAGGAATGTTTACATTGTGTGAATGCAACTTGGCTTTCTAGCCCCCAGGAGAAAAGGCTCAATTAACCTTGAAACCTTGTGTCTCTGTTTGTCTCATTCTCTCTGTGTCTCTGTCTGCTTGCCTTTCTGTTTAGTCTGTGTCTTTCTCACTCTGTGTGTGTCTCTGTCTCTCTCATTGTCTCTGTCACTGTGTCTCTGTCTCGGTCTGCCTGCCTGTCTGTCTCAGTCTGGGTGTGTCAAGGAAGGAACTTGTTTGCTTTTTACGCCCAACCACCCAGGATGGTTCTGTCAGGGCGAAGCGTGTGTGTCAAATCAGTGAACATTTTATTTTATGTCTGTTATGCACGCGGTGATACTAGACAAAAACAACAAACAATGCGTGTACGTGTGTGCGTGCGTGCGTGTGTGTGTTTGTGTGTATGTACGTATGTGTGTGTGTGCGCGCGCGTGTGTGTGTTCGTGTGTGTGTGTGTGTGTGTGTGTGTGTGTGTGTGTGTGTGTGTGTGTGTGTGTGTGTGTGTGTGCGCGCGCGGCGTGCGTGCGTGTGTGTTTGTGCGTATGTTTGTGTATATGTATGTGCGTGCGTGCGTGCGTGGGTGCGTGCGTGCTTGTGTGTGTGTGTGTGTGTGCGCGCGCGCGCGCGAACGATGAGCCACCTCCTCCATTGTTCTCCTCCGTCCTTACCTTCCGCCCTCTCACAGTCAGTCCCTCCCTGACCATTGTGCTGCAGGGCCTTGACGTTGCCGGCAAGGGAGCTAACCGTAAGTGGTGGGGGTTCTTTGCTGCAGGGCCTTGACGTTGCCGGCAAGGGAGCTAACCGTAAGTGGTGGGGGTTCTTTGCTGCAGGGCCTTGACGTTGCCGGCAAGGGAGCTAACCGTAAGTGGTGGGGGTTCTTTGTTGCAGGGCACGTTGTCCAGCGACAAGAATGAGCTGCTCTTCTCCGACTTCAACATCAACTACAACAACCTGTCCGAGTTGTATCGCAAGGGCACCATACTCATACGATGCAGAGTACGGACTGTCTTATTTTTATTGCTGTTTTTGTTGTTGTTGTTTGTGTGTGTGTGTGTGTGTGTGTGTGTGTGTGTGTGTGTGTGGGGGGGGGGGGGGGGGGGCGTGCGTGTGTGTAGTGTGCGGGTGCGTGCGTGTGTGTGTGTGCGTGCGTGTATGTTGAGGTTGTTCAATCAGTTACATGTACTATTCCACTTCGTGATAATTGACGGCGGACCCAAATCCGAGAATGGTGCGTGTGGGCGGGTGGGGTGTAGCTGTACCTGTCACTACGCTGTCACAGCCAGAATGATTCTCTATGAAGGTGGGCAGCGGTATTAGCTGAGAGACACGCCCCTGATCAGCTGCTGCTGTTTGTGTGTTTGTGTGTGGGGGGGGGGGGGGGGGGGGAGTGTGTGTGTGTGTGTGCGCGCGCACGCGCGTATATTTTTGTTGGCTGTGGTGAGGTTTCCTTGTTTTGTCAGGAACTGAAGAGTGGGTGGTGGGGGAAAGGGGGGCGGAGGACTTTCAGGTTACCGGGGGCCGTCAGATGAGGCCATTAGAGAACCACGCCCACACCAAGACACACACCCGGCCCCCTCCCTCCCTCCCTCCCCTGTGCCAGTGATATAGTTCCTTGTCCTTTTCAAAAAATAATTTAAATCTTTGCCAGGATGGAGAGGAGTCGGAGCCGCGCACAGGCCGACAGATGACGCTGGTGGGCAACCACGCCCACACGAGGGCACGCCCCTCCACTGTGGTGCTGCACACGGACCTGATCGGCAAGCAGTTCTGGGAGGAACACCCGGACCTACTGGGGCCCAAGAAATGACCGCCGTTCTAGGGAACTAAAAGTGCACTGCAATACGTGTGTGCGGGTGGTCTACGCGTGTTGTGGTTGTGTGTGTGTGTGTGTGTGTGTGTGTGTGTGTGTTGTACCTGC
>JABMCL010002481.1:1172500-1192500 GCA_018857735.1 Alviniconcha marisindica | reverse complement strand
CAAGAGTGACGAGATGACTGGCTTCCAACCCCACGGACACGTGCATATTTACAAAGTGCAAAACGATCCGTACTGAGGAAAAAAAGGATAAAACGGGGAGAATCGTAACCATATAAATGTATGTACACGTGTAAGAAAATGAGGCCGGTGGATCAGCCGTAAGCCGAAGGAAGACCGTGGACGTCCCCTGAACTTTTGCCGCAGTCATCCGCAGTCTGGACAGCGAACTACAATAACCCCATACGCAGTCTGTCCAGGATTTCTTGGGTCCGTTAATTATTACGGACTTCGTGAGCTACGTGCTGGTTGTGCAGCATCACTTAGAAGACTTGTTGGTGAACTCTTCCTGTCTTCACGAAACGTATGGCTACCATCTGATGATGATGATGAAGTGATGCTTAATGTCCTCAGATGTCGGCTGACATATTAGGGACAAGCTGTGACCAATGCCGAAGCATGGTTCAATAAATCTTTACGTCCACGGAAGCCAGAAGGCTCGTTAGGACGGACAGCCCAGGACGGCCACCTCGACTCTCACACAGCTCCTGAACAATGTACTATCTTCATGTCATGGTGAAATTATATGCCACTGCAAGCCCTCAACAGTGCGCTGAAGTGTTGGCTGCTCGTTCATTTAAACAGAGTATTCGTATGTTCTGTGAAATTTAGTCATTACTTCACTGTACCTTGGTGCAACAGAACTGTTTGTGCGTGTACAGATTTAAATATATATATATTTAAATGTGCGTGTACAGATTTAAATATATATATATTTAAATGTGCGTGTACAGATTTAAATTATATATATAAAAGTGAAAAAGAAGAAAGAAACTGAGGGGCAATAAATAATCAAGACAGCTTCCCCAAGGCAAAGCAGCGGTAGCAGGCTGTTTTGTTGATTTATTTGCAGCCTAAAAAAGCCTGGTGCTTGGATTTCATAAACGTGGCTTAATTGATCTCCCCTGCAGACGTTGGCATGCGGGGGTACACTTCATTCAGCTTGTGATTGTTCCTGAAGTCAGCGACAGGAAAACTTCACCGCACGAGTCAAAATGTCTTTGCACAGCCAACTTCCACGTTTTTGTTTTGTAACCAAGATAACACTGGCCAGTCCAAACCTAAAGACAAGAGTGTTACAATATCTGCCGGAAAATGGACACGACTCTTCCTGTGCTGGGTGCTCAACTGAAGAAAAAAGATACAAAATGTGCATAGTGCGCAGGAGAGACCAGCATGCCTGGACATGCAGAACAGCACAATCTCATGCATACGATCATGGTATAAGGCTAGGGTTGAATGAAATACTGTATCACATTGCACAGAGGACACCAAACTACGTGCGTTACAAATGACCAGTTAAGACCCCTGACTAGGGGTCAAACAGTAGGAAAAATGCACGAAAACCTTTCACGTAGCCTGCGAACAAGTTTGAGCGACAGATTTTCAAGGCTTCCTCTCCCTTCTTAACAGTACTCTCTGAACAAGAGACATACTTTTTGCTCGGTGAAGCTAACACACAAGTGAGCTTTACAGACGGGAAAGCATCTGTATTGATTGGGATTTGCATGCTTTATTTCATTTACTTACTTGTATACTTTATGACACTGACTGGCATTTTCCCCCATGGGATAACAGAGTCACTTTATACTTATATACTTTAAGACACTGACTAGCATTTTCCCCACGGGATAATAGGGTCGTTTTTTTACTTGTACACATTATGACATTTTTCTCCAAGTGTAATTACTTCATTTAAATTTGGTTAATTGCTGAAAGTAGACAACAGAGCAGCGCACAGCGATCCGCGTGACATTTCAACTGCAAATCAGGCCACATCAGTATTTTAGTGTTGTTTTTGTTTTGATTTGGGGGGTGGTGGCAAAAGGACGAGGGCACAGGACACGCAAGAATAAATGGATCTGACTCACGCATGTGGAGAATGAGCGTACCTCAGTGTATATTTAACAATAAAAAAAGGGTGGGTGGGGGTTGGGGGGGGGGGATGTACATACAACATGCAAAAATAAAAGGCTATTTACACGTCAGTCGTTTCTTTTTTCTTTTGCTTAGTAGCATTCAGCATTCAGACGCAGATGAGGTTATTGTCAGCAGTGAGTTTCAGAACCATTCTTTAAACTGTACATACACCATACAGTATAATAGTTTTTTTCATTTCAAATTTAGACCGTGTTGCTTAAAAAAAAATCAATTATTACCATATATTGTCATCAGTTTCAGAACGACAATGCAGAAAAATAAACTTCGGAAGTCTACTGTTTGTTCAACAGTGACAACTTTCCAAAGCTTGACATGCACAAATGTTACACAAACAACAAAGTATAAAACACGATCACAAAGTTTTTATGCAAAAATGTACTTTCCTTGATTTGACTGTGTATCACAAAGCCAGGCACCTCTTCACCACGTGAGCAATTTCTTATAATTGTTTACATGGAAAACAGACCAATAAACCATTGCAATTGTACAAAGGAAACGTGCAGTTTGGTTTACTGGAAGAAATTGATCAATAAACCATCATAATCGCGCTGAAACGACAAGTGGAATTCCCTTTGTGGTTTATAGGGAAATATCGACCAATGAGCCATTACAGTCGTGTAAACAAAATGTGCAGTTCCCATTGCGGTTTATGGGGACATCTCGACCAGTAAACCCTTATAATTATATAAACGCGATCTATATACACAAAGAATTAAATAGAGCTAAAAAAGACGATCAGCGACCCACTAATAGGAAAGGCATAACCCATGACTCCTCTGGAAATAGATATTTAGATCAGATACAAAACAATATTGAAATGACTAAATGCATAGACAAACTAGGAACGCACATATAGGATAATAATTAAACGAACCATAAAGAAACGAAGCATTAAGGGGAAAACCGAAATACATTGACACATTTTAAGAATTAAATAAAAGATTGGTGGGTTTATTGGCGTTAAATGATCCATAAAATGTCCAAGTGAGTAGTCTGGTTCATAAAAATAAATAAAAAGAAGCCCCCCCCCCCCCTATTAAAAATGAACAAACAAAACAGGTGCCGTGCAAATGAATAAATAAGATCATAGTACCGTCATCAGCAACGCATCGTCATTCTACTGGTCGTCCCCACACCCTTTGTGATCTAGAAGATGTAATTATGTTACATTAATGACAAACAACAAATATGACGAAAATCCAGTCAAAGCGTAATGTCATTACACACGATAAAAAAGATGAGAAAAAAGCTCAACAAAGAAAAAAAAATGCAACAACAAAGGAGAGGGAGAGGGGAGAGAGAGAGAGAGAAGAGAAGAGAAGAGAGAAGAGAGAGAGAAGAGAGAGAGAGACAGAGACAGGAGACAGAGAGAGAGACAGAGACAACGACAGAACAAGAAGAACAGAGAGAGCAAGAAGACAGACAGACAGACAGAAGAGAGACAGAAGACAGACAGAGACAAGACAGAGACGAGACAGACAGACAGACAAACAGAGACAGACAGACAGACAGAACAGAACACAGAAGAGACAGACAGAAAGAGAAGACAGAGGAGACAGACAGAGAAGAGAGAGAGAGACAGCAGACAGACAGAGAAGACAGACAGAAGACAGACAGAGAACAGAGAAGAGAGAGACAGAAGAGAACAGAGAGAGAGAAGACAGAGAGAACGAGAGAGAGCAGAGAAGAGAGAGACAGACGACAGACAGACAGAAGAAGAGCACAAAGAGAGAGAGAGAGAGGAAGAGAGAGAGAGAGGAGAGAGAGAGAGAGGGGCGACTGACGACTCGTGATATGCACAGTGAAGCCACAACAAGCAACACTCTGTCAATGCACCTGTCAACAGGCTAAAAGGCGACACAATATATAACAATACCAACAAATTCCCATCCGGCCATCAAACCAAAAAGACAAAATAATACCTTATGGATTCCCAGCTCCGTAATGTGCAATCGTGTCGGTTTACATTTTTTAATTCAAATAATTTATATGCACGTGTTATTGCTTAATGCTATGTCATTTACAGCAGTATATATATGCATACGTTTCTCCATATAACTGTTTGGGGGCTAAACAAATACCAGAAAGTGTCAGACAAAAATCAGCTCTGACTGCGGAAACCCCCCCCCCCCCCAAAAAACAACAACAAAACAAAACAACAACAACCAACAACAACAAAACAACACAACAACAACAACCCAAACGAACCAAACAAAACAACAACAAAATTAAACAAAAGCCACAACACAACAACAACAACAATATCAAAAGCCTAAAATAAAAAACAACAACAAAAACCACCCACGTATTACTCCTGCGTTGCCTTTTGATTGTGGTTGAACAGTTCCCTTTTGTGTTTCCTTGATTCTGATTGGGGGGGGGGGGGGGGGGGGAGGGGGTAGGGGGGGGGGAGGGGGGAAGGAAGGGCATTCTGTTTTCTGTTCACAGCTTGGAGTCAACAAAGGAGCATCTAACGTTTGGCGTCGAACATTCACAGTCAGATGTGGAACGTTCGCTATATAGTCTCCTGTTGATCATTCACATCGAACGTTCACCGTTTGATGTCGACGGGCGTTCGCTCACAACATGTTTGTTGAGCGGTCACAGTTTGGTGTCGAAGCCGCTGTTGTCGTAGGCTTGCCTACTGCTGGAACGAATGTGGGTGTCGTTGTGCTCGTCGTGGATGAAGAAGGACGCCTTGCCGTTCTTGCCGTTCTTGCCGTTCTCCGTGGACTTGACCGGCTCCGGGTCATCGGCCGGCGTCTGGAGGCCAGAGGATGAAACGTCAGCACCACCGACAGGTCTAGCCACGTTGGCGCAACGTCACCAACTGGTTCGGTTACGTCAGTACAACGTCATCGACTGGTCTACGTTAGTGCGACATCATCGACTGGTCTAGTTACCTCAGTACAACGTCACCGACTGGTCTAGCCACGTTAGTGCAACATCACCAACTGGTCTAGTTACGTCAGTATATCGTCACCGACAGGTCTAGCCGCGTTAGTGCAACATCACCAACTGCTCTAGTTACGTCAGTACATCGTTACCGACTGGTCTAGCCACGTTAATGCAACTTCAGCAACTGCTCTAGTTACGTCAGTACAACGTCACCGACAGGTCTAGCCACGTTAGTGCAACATCAGCAACTGGTCTAGTTACGTCAGTACAACGACACCGACTGGTCTAGCCACGTTAGTGCAACATCACCAACTGCTCTAGTTACGTCAGTACAGCGCGTCACCGACTGGTCTATGTCAGTGCAACATCACCAACTGGTCTAGTTACGTCAGTGCAAAGTCACCGACTGGTCTAGCCACGTTAGTGCAACATCATCAGCTGGTCTAGTTACGTCAGTACAACGCGTCACCGACTGGTCTAACCAATTAGTACAAATTCACCATCTGGTCTAGTTGCGTCAGCACAACGTCGCCGGCTGGTCTAGTTACGTCAGTGCAACGTCATCGACTGGTCTAACTACGTAAGTACAACGTAACCAGCTTACCTAGCTACGTCAGTACAACTTCGCCGTCTGGTTTAGCCACGTTAGTACATCACCGACTGGTCCAGTTATGTCAGTACATCAGCGACTGGTCTAACTACGTCAGTGCAACTTCAGCGACTGGTCTAGATACGTCAATACGGCATAATCAACTGATCTAGGAACGAAAATAGCAAGAAGCTGGTCTAAGTATTATTCGCAAGAAAACAACCGAGGGAAACTGAAAGTTGACTGGAAGGAAAGCGCTTGCTCTGTCCCCCAAAATGAACAAGACCAGATTTTTAATGGAAGCATATTAATGAGAAAGAACACTTGGTTTACCGATTTGTCTGTTTTCTTGTGGTCATCCAGGCTGGTGCCCGGAAGCAGGTCGTCGATGTACATTAGTTCCTTCTTGGTGAAGAAACACTCACTCATCTTTCTCACCACACCCGTGAAGACCACCTGTAACACAGCCAGCGCTCTGCACTCAAAATTCAGTTATATATATATAGATATATATATATCCCTTTCACCACCATGCTTGCCGCGCCGTCACTCTGAAAACGACCGATAAAAGTGCCAAACTTGAAATCATTAAGGCCCCCCGCCCCCCCCCCCCCCCCCCCCCTCACGCATGAGCACGTGAAAGGACTTCTATCAAAGTGCACAGTATTGAAAGTGGATTTGTTACAGGACCATCAAATATACTGTTTGCAGGCATGTAATAAGAAAGAATTAGTGTAATTTATTAAGTATGTATTATGAGATTGTATATGATATGTTAGTAAATGTAAGTGGTATATATTATGTACATGTATATGATATGTTAGTAAATGTAAGTGGTATATATTATGTACATGTATGTGATATGTCAGTAAATGTAAATGGTATGTATTATGTACATGTATGTGATATGTCAGTAAATGTAAATGGTATATATTATGTACATGTATATGATATGTCAGTAAATGTAAATGGTATGTATTATGTACATGTATATGATATGTCAGTAAATGTAAATGGTATGTATTATGTACATGTATGTGATATGTCAGTAAATGTAAATGGTATATATTATGTACATGTATGTGATATGTCAGTAAATGTAAATGGTATATATTATGTACATGTATATGATATGTCAGTAATGTTGTAAATGGTATATATTATGTCCATGTATATGATATGTCAGTAAATGTAAATGGTATATATTATGTCCATGTATATGATATGTCAGTAAATGTAAATGGTATATATTATGTACATGTATATGATATGTCAGTAAATGTAAATGGTATATATTATGTACATGTATATGATATGTTAGTAAATGGTATATATTATGTCTATGTATGTGATATGTCAGTAAATGTAAAAGGTATATATTATGGACATGTATATGATATGTCAGTAAATGTAAACGGTATATATTATGGACATGTATATGATATGTCAGTAAATGTAAATGGTATATATCATGTACATGTATGTGATATGTCAGTAAATGTAAATGGTATATATCATGTACATGTATGTGATATGTCAGTAAATGTAAAAGGTATATATTATGGACATGTATGTGATATGTCAGTAAATGTAAAAGGTATATATTATGGACATGTATGTGAACAAGCGCGTTGAGCTCGCTCAGCGGGGAATAGCGCTATAGAAAATGTATGTATTATTATTATTATTATTATTATTATTATTATTATTATTATTATTATTATTATTATGTATGCGTGCACTTTTCAGCCCGGAAGTTTTACAGGCTGGATCAGTGAAGGGGTTAAACATGCACGTGAATACCAATTAGTGTAACACAACAAGCACTACACACTAAAATCTCAGTCCGTCAACGTCACCATCTACGTGTAACACCACCACTAGTAGCACTCTACACTCGTTGATCTTTCTCACCACTCCCGTGAACACCACCACGTGAGTGCAACACCACCATCTGAAAGGTTTGGGTACTAATATGACTGTAGAAGCAACCTAGCGCCAAAGCACGCACGTAAACATGAGACGCATCCACCCCGGGTAAAAAAAAGAGTTCCGTCTCGATTCAAACGATTGTGGCTTTATTTGTGAGGGTGTAAACTTTCTTGACACGCTTTGTTTTGTTTGAGTCGTTTGTAACAAACTTACTACTGTTTGAGCACCAACAAAAAAACTGCTCGTTAGCTGACAGTTTTCTGGACCCTATGGCGTAACTAAATACGGCAGTGGTTGAAGGAAGGATGTCGTAAACCGGTGCTTGGAGTTTGTGTAACACCCTCATCGACCCTCTACACAGGCGCGGCTCATTGCCTCGTGTCAGTGAGCAACGAGACCATCTGGATAGTTCAGGAGCTGTGTGAGAGTCGAGGTGGCCGTCCTGGGCTGTCCGTCCTAACGAGCCTTCTGGTTTCCGTGGACGTAAAGCTATATTGAACCGTGCATCGGCATTGGTCTCAGCTTGTCCCTAATATGTCAACTGACACCTGAGGACATTAAGCATCACTTCATCGTCAGCAACGAGACCTCGCGGAGCAAGGAGGCAAGGTATGCAGGTAGGTAGGTAATGTTGCTTAATGACAAGCTGAGACCAATGCCGGAGCATGGTTCAATATAGCTTTACGTCCACGGAAACCAGAAGGCTCGTTAGGACGGACAGCCCAGGACGGCCACCTCGACTCTCACAGCTCCTGAACTATGAAGGAGGCAGCGAGCTCGTATTGACTCACCAGCAAGGGGAAGACGATCGAGATGGACTTGATGGACTTGACCGCCCAGAGAGCCGCCAGGCACAGCACCTGCAGGAAGGTGAAGATGTGCACGCGCCACAGGGGCACGTGGCGCAGGTACGTGTAGTCCGGCTGGTACTTAACCGGCATGAAGATCAGCAACAGGCGGTCAATCAGCTGTAACCGACATACACACACATTTATAAATCCCTGTCTGACTCCGTGAGTCAGGCACAGCAGTACACCGTCAGACACAGGGAGACACATCGCCTGGTAACACCGTCAGATACAGGGAGACACACCGCCTGGTAACAACGTCAGACACTGGGAGACACACCACCTGGTAACACCGTCAGACACACCGCCTGGTAACAACATCAGACACAGGGAAACACACCGCCTGATAACACCGTCAGACACAGAGAGACACACCGCCTGGTAACACCGTTAGACACAGGGAGACACACCGCCTAGTAACAACGTCCGAGACAGTGAGACGCCCTGACAACAGCGTCAGACACAGTGAAAAACGGTCATTGCCTGATGTCGCAGCAAATGAGATACCGTGACAATTAACAAGCGTCAGACACAGTGAGACACACCGCCTGATGTCGCAGCAAATGAGATACAGTGACAACACAGCGTCAGACACAGTGAGACACACCGCCTGATGTCACAGCAAATGAGATACCGTGACAACATAGCGTCAGACACAGTGAGACACAATCACCGCCTGATGTCACAGCAAATGAGATACCGTGACAACACAGCGTCAGACACAGTGAAACACATTGCCTGATAACACCGTCAGAGACGGCGAGACACCGTGATAAAACAGTGTCAGACACAGTGAGTCACGGCCTGATAACACCGTTTCAGACGGTGACACACCGTGACAACACAGCGTTAGATACAGTCAAGCACACGGTCTCAAAAATACCGTCAGACACACCACACCACCAGGCAACATGAAACACAACACAGCGTCAGACACAGACAAACACAGGCCTGAAAAACACCGTCAGAGACACACCACACCACCAGGCCTGAAAACACACGGTGACACACACACACACAGAACAGTCAGCACACGGTCTCAAAAATACCGTCAGACACACCACACCACCAGGCAACATGAAACACAACACAGCGTCAGACACGGACACCACACCACCAGGCAACATGAAACACAACACAGCGTCAGACACAGACACACCACACCACCAGGCAACATGAAACACAACACAGCGTCAGACACAGTGAGACACACGGCCTCACAATACCGTCAGATACTCACCTTGCAGCTAATCGACTTGCTTGCAGACTTGAATAGGCTACCCTATGAATATTAATGATGGAAGGGTGAAAGGTTATTTACCTGCATGCCTCCCAAGGCTGACCAGCCCATGTAGAAGAAGACGCCATAGAGAACAGGCATGGGTATGACCTGCACACAGCAACACAACGCACTGTGACTTGACACATTTTGCACAGACCAGTTTACAATTATTACTATTACTTATTATTTATTACTTACTGCCCTGATATAACCGTAATGGCTGACTGGGCGTAAAACACCAAGTTAATTACTTGCCATTATTACGTACTGTCCTGAATCTAACTACAGTGACGTGACATATTTTGAGTGCTTGGGGTGATTACTTACTGTTCTAAGTTTAAAGTACACTGACACGAGAGAGACAGCATACATGTGTTTAGGGTCGTCATATCCTGCCCCAATTTAAACAACCATGTCACGAAGACTTTTGCATATTAAGGGAAATTATCTACTGTCCTAAATTCAGAACAACAATGACGTCAAAAAACGAATCTCTTCAAATCTGCATATAATAATACCCCCACCCCACTGTGTGTGTGTGTGTGTGTGTGTGTGTGTGTGTGTGTGTGTGTGTGTGTGTGTGTGTGTGTGTGTGTGTGTGTGTATGTGTGTGTGTGCAATATCCCGCTGTACATTTTTGTATTTTCAGTATATCTACTTGTACCATACATGTGTGATAAAATCATAGTTTGGTTAATGACAGCTTTGGTTTATTTACTGAAATTCCTGTATGTAAATTCTTGCGTGGTTGGTGGTCGTATGACCGAAACCTCTTTTATTTTGTCCATTGTATGTGTTTATACACACTGCAGCTTTTTTGTACGGCGCATTGTGCCCTAGATCTTGCTAGCGATCATGCGCCATAGAAATGTCCATTATCATTATTATTATTACGTGACACAGTTTGCATATTCAGGCCAATAAATTACTGTCCCAGATTTAAACTACATGGTCATGAGACATTTAGCAGAAACAGGTAGACAAACAGACAGTGGGGAGAGAGCTAGAGCAGAGAGAGGGAAAGAGAGGGAGAGGGATAGAGTGGGAGACAGGCAGACAGAAACAGACAGACAGACAGACAGAAGGATGAGAGAGAGAGAGAGAGAGAGAGAGAGAGAGAGAGAGAGAGAGAGAGAGAGAGAGAGAGAGAAGAGAGAAGAGAGAGAGAGAGAGAGACAGAGACAGAGGCAGAGACAGACAGACAGGCAGGCAGACAGACAGAAACAGACAGACAGACAGACAGACAGACAGACAGACAGACAGACAGACAGACAGACAGACAGACAGACAGACAGACACAGAGAGACAGAGAGACATAACTCGAACTCGAAAACTTTATTTTACCAGGATTGTAGTTTAGGTTCAGTCAAAAACCTGTCTAACAACTAGTCAGAGAGAGAGAGAGAGAGAGAGAGAGAGAGAGAGAGAGAGAGAGAGAGAGAGAGAGAGAGAGAGAGAGAGAAAAGAGAGAGAGAAGACAGAGAGAGAGAGAGAGACGACAGACAGACAGACAGACAGACAGACAGACAGACAGACAGACAGACAGACAGACAGACAGAGACAGACAGAGAGAGACAGAGAGACAGACAGACAGACAGACACAGACACAGACAGAGCGAGAGAGGGGAAGGGGGGAGAGGGAAGAGAGAGAAATGAATACAACTGCTAGTCCACACCTTTAAAACGTTGGTAATGAAGACAGCAGCAGCACTAAGAATTCCCACGAACATAGCCGTCACTCGCTGCTCTCTGTAAGGCGAATCACAAACCATTAAGGAGCATCATCGTGTCATGAAAATATCTCCATCAGGATGGGAATTAACATGATGACAGACGAAAATTCAACAGCAGCATAGCCATTAAGCTCAACCCAGATATTCACAAACGGCGGCCACAATCTTACATTGTGACACGTAGGTGACGTTGTGACCCCTCCATGACACACCGCAAGCCCGCTCAACACACAGGATTTGCTGATTTGCTCCTTTATTGTTCGTTTCCTTTTATTTCGTTGTTGTTTGTCTTTTCGATTGTTTACTGTTGCTGTTTGTTAATTGTTTTGCATAGGATGTCTATGTATGTTCATAGTAATACCACCAGGCGGCCTTTTACAATAAAACATTCTGAGTTCTCTTTCGGAAGCTGCCAAAGTGAAGCTGTTGTTGCCAAGAGAACGCCTGCCTACAGGTGCACATCTGTATTTGTGCCTGAAAACGAGCATTTAGCAGCGACAAATCCGCTTGCAGCTGCAACGCTTGACTTGTGGCAGCTGTTGTCAATGATACAATCACAACCACTAAAGAACACAACCGCCATCACGCCCCCTGCCTTCAACCCCCACCCCCACCCCCTCCCCCCGCACCTCGCCCCACTCCAAGCGAGAACAAACCTGCATCCCAGGAAGGTGGGTTTTTCGCCAGGGGCAGTGCACTCGGACTCCTTCTTGAGGGAGTTGATGTGTGCGATGGCGTTGACGGTGGCGGCGACGTACCACGGCAGACCGAGCAGGGAGTGGATGATCACCAGAATCGCCACCACCAGCAGGTCCAAGTGGTAGCCTTTCCCTTTCTGCAAGCAACAGACCGCCGAAACACGTACAGTTTTGCACAGTCCAACCTCGCTTTCCATCTCGTAACCCGCCTGACCTAACTTTATTAAGAGTAACCCCCTTTCAATACAAAACCCAGCCTCACTTTCGATCTCGTAACCCGCCCTGACCTAGCTCATTAAGAGTAACCCCTTTTCAATACAAAACCTAGCCTCGCTTTCGATCCCGGCTACCTTGGTGACCTCCGTCGTGAATATTCTTAAAAATGATCCATTACGATATGGAGTCTTCTTAAACAGCAACCGGAAAACGTTCACGCCAGTACTACATCCAGTAAGCTTGTACTGATGCACTGTAACGCTTGCATTTCTTTACAAATGACACCATAAAAAAGTATAAATACCAAACCTGGATCCTGCATTGCTTTTCTGTTCGCATTATGCTAGGAAACAGTATGACAACAACTAGAGAGGGACTGTGTTAAGTAAGTAAACATGGTGCTTAACGTCCACAAAAACCACAAGGCTTATTAGGGACGGGGAGAACGGGGGGAAGGGGGTATGGAGGTGGGGGAGAGGGAGATATATACCTATCGCTACACTGTCACCACCAGAATGACCTGCATTAAGATGGGAAGCGAAGAGAGCCATTTTAATGTTTCAGTAGGAAGTGATGGACAAAGTCGCAAGACAGTGTCCACAAACCACAACCTTTCTGAAGAGAAAGGAGAGCCGAAGCGGTATCGAACCGAGGTCCTTCCGCTTACCAGCCTACCGCCTTACCGCTAGGCCAAACCGGCTCTCAAAGGGACTGTGTTTTTTGCTTTCTTGTTGCTTTACGTCCACGGATGCGAGATGGCCTATTAGGGACGGGGACAGAGTGGGAAGGGGACGACAGAGTGAAAGTTCGACCGCGGAAACCGCCCGAAAAAACCGGAGAGACCGTGGACCGCCGCCAGAACAATCGAAGTGTAAAGGCGGTGTCCCCTCGCCATTGCCCAGCGACTTGTGCACTGCGCAATTGCTGTTTCAACTGCTGTGCTTGGATAGAGTCACAAAGACAATGTCCGTTGCATCGCTGTTGACGAACAACTTGGACAACTCAAGCAAAGGAAGTCCAGCCTTCTTAGCCCAGCTCCACCTCCCTACTCATGATCTCTTCTGGGCTAAGTTGAGGGTCCAGCTCCACCTCCCTGCTCTAAGATCTCTTGATCTTTTGATCTCGCCTGGAACCCGGGACTGTGTTATTACCACGTGTTACTTATACAGCCATCGCTCGACACCACCAGTTTGTGCTCAGCGTGGTTCACTCTAGGAGGCGCCATTCACTTGCAGTAAGCGCGGTTGATACTAGGTGGCGCCACATAGTTACCACAAGCTTGCGCTCTGGGCGGCTGACGCTAGGGGGAGCCACAGCCTTACCACAAGCTTGTGCACTGGGCGGTTGACGCTAGGGGGGCTTGTGCTCTGCATGACTGACGCTAGGGGGCGCCACAGACTTACCATCAGCTTGTGCTCAGCGTGACTGACGCTAGGGGGCGCCACAGACTTACCATCAGCTTGTGCTCAGCGCGACTGACGCTAGGGGGCGCCACAGACTTACCACAAGCTTGTGCTCGGCGTGACTGACGCTAGGGGACGCCACAGACTTACCACAAGCTTGTGCTCAGCGCGACTGACGCTAGGGGGCACCACAGACTTACCATCAGCTTGTGCTCAGCGCGACTGACGCTAGGGGGCGCCACAGACTTACCACAAGCTTGTGCTCGGCGCGACTGACACTAGGGGGCGCCACAGACTTACCACAAGCTTAAGCTCAGCGCGACTGACGCTAGGGGGCGCCACAGACTTACCACCAGCTTGTGCTCAGCGCGACTGACGCTAGGGGGCGCCACAGACTTACCACCAGCTTGTGCTCGGGGCGGTTGACGATGACAGCGGTGATCTGCTGGTCCATGAAGATGAGGATGGTGGCCAGCAGGGCGGGCAGGCCGGCAGCGACGTAGAGCCACCAGGGGTTGTTGCCAGCGAACGGATCCACCAGCCACTCGCGGTCTTCGGAACGGGTGGGCTGTGGGGGGCCAGTGGTAGCAATGGGTTAATCGGTTTAGAAACGTGCGCGAGAATTCTCCCGCACACCTGGCTATGGTGTGTGTGTGTGTTGTGTGTTGTTGTTGTTGTGTGTGTGTGTGTGTGTGTGTGTGTGTGTGTGTGTGTGTGTGTGTGTGTGTGTTTTGCGTGCGTGTGTGTTTCTGTGTGTGTGTGCGTGTGTGTGCGCGCGTGCGCGTGAGTACGCACGTGCATGAATATGTATGCGTTGGTGCGTGAGTGCTCTCTTTCTCTCCCTCTCGCCTGGATTACGAGTACCACTAGCAGCGGCAGATATGTGAAACAGCCTTTGTGCTAATATCTTCACCGTAGAGAAATGAAGTTAAGTCAATCAGTCAGCCAGTCAGTCAATCATTCTCTATTTCTCTCTCTCCTTCCTTTCTCTCTCAACCCTTTCTCTCTGTCGTTATATACACCTCTTTCTCTCCTTCGTCCCTCTTTACCCGCCTCCCTCACTCTTTCTACAGCAACTACTACTACCATTACCACCACCACCTCTACTGCTACCACTAATACTACTGCTGGTGGTGGTGGTGCTGCTGCTGCAGCTATTAGAAGAAGAGCCAACCTTGAATTCAGAAGGCACGGCCAGTTTGGGGGTTGGAAGCCCCACAGAAGCATCGATACCCACGCAGACAAGGATGGCGATGAGGATGGCAAAGTCACCGATGATCTGACGAACCTGCAATACACACACCATCGGCTCTGGGAGTTCAAATGCTGGACATACGAGTGTAGTCTACATATCAGTCTGCGTGTCCAGTGCTTACAGGGAGAAACAGCCAAAGGGTACCAACAAACAGGAGACAGAACCACGGACAGAAGTTGCAGGACCACTCACATAAGTTGCACAACTACCCACAGAGACAAGAGAACAGAACAAGCAGCACATCTCAACGTTCACGTTTCACTTTTGTGCAACTAAGAAAAATACTCTCAGACGGGAAGCAAGATCATGACTATATACTCACAAACTTGGGGAAGCAAGGTCATGACTATATACTCACAAACTTGGGGAAGCAAGGTCATGACTATATACTCACAAACTTGGGGAAGCAAGGTCATGACTATATACTCACAAACTTGGGGAAGCAAGGTCATGACTATATGCTCACAAACTTGGGGAAGCAAGGTCATGACTATATGCTCACAAACGTGGGGAAGCAAGGTCATGACTATACGCTCACAAACGTGGGGAAGCAAGGTCATGACTATATACTCACAAACCTGGGGAAGCAAGGTCATGACTATATACTCACAAACCTGGGGAAGCAAGGTCATGACTATATGCTCACAAACTTGGAGAAGCAAGGTCATGACTATATACTCACAAACTTGGGGAAGCAAGGTCATGACTATATGCTCACAAACTTGGGGAAGCAAGGTCATGCAGAGGAAGAACGGCTACTGAAGCACCCACAGTGGGGTGATAGGACTACCGCTGGACGGGATGCTGAGGTAAAAGACTCCTAACACCTGTGAGCAGGTAGGACATGTCTACTGTTAACGGTGTATAGACTACTCACAACAGGTGGGGCAGCGGGACTACACCGACAGAAGTGTGGATTGTAAGATTTCTCACTCCTGTGGGCAAATAACACTATGGCTACTCTGTGAGGTGGGGCAGGCCAAACAAAAAAATACGGTGGGGAGGTAGGACTGCCCACACAAGCAGAACTTCACACAAAGGTGGGGAGGTAGGACTGCCCATACAAGCAGGACTTCACACACAAAGGTTAGAGGTAGGACTGCCCATACAAGCAGAACATCACACAAAGGTGGGGAGGTAGGACTACCAACACAAGCAGGACTTCACACACAAAGGTGGGGGGGGGTAGGACTACCCACACAAGCAGGACTTCACACAAAGGTGGACTTCACACACAAAGGTGGGGAGGTAGGACTACCAACACAAGCAGGACCTCACACGCAAAGGAGGGGAGGTAGGACTACCCACACAAGCAGGACTTCACACACAAAGATGGGGAGGTAGGACTACCAACACGAGCAGGACCTCACACACAAAGGAGGGGAGGTAGGACTGCCCACACAAGCATGAATTTACTACAACAAAAAAGATGGTAAATTGGGGCTAAGCAGAAGAAAAAAACTTTACCAACAAGGGTGGTGGGTGGTGGGTGGGGGGACTAGCTACCAACAGAAGCAGAACTGTACTAACAAAGGTGGGGAAGCAGGGCCAGTTCCTGAAGTTGACGAGGAAGATGGCGACGCCGAAAGTGACGAAGAAGAGGATGACGGACATGAGGAAGACGTCGGGAACGTAGACGTTGTAGCACTCCCACAGTCCGCCCAACACGTCGGTGCATGCCTCCTCCGTGGCGTTGGCGAAGGTGAAGCCGTTGATGACGGTCGGGCCAACCGTTGTGGTGGTCATGCCCGCTGCCAGGGTCGTCATCGCTGCCGTGGTGGTGCTCTCCGTCATGTTGGGCGTGCAATAGCAGCGGGGGAAGTACACCTACAGACAGCCACACAAGGCCAGAATCAAGGTGGACCAGGTCAGTGTGAGTAGAGATATCGGAGACAGGAGAAGGTAAGGTAAGGTATGGCAAGGTAAAGTAAGGTCAGGTGAGGCTGGGCGTACAGTAGCAGCGGGGGAAGTACACCCACAGAAACCACAAAAGGCCAGAATCAGGTAGGACCAGGTGAGTGTAAGTAAAGTAGAGATATCAGAAATAGGTAAGGTAAGACAAGGTAAAGTAAGGTAATGCAAGGTAAGTAAGGTTGGGCGTACAGTAGCAGCGGGGAAAGTACACCCACAGACAACCACACAAGGCCAGAATCAGGTAGGACCAGGTGAGTATAGGTAAAGTAGAGATATCAGAGATAGGAAATAAGACAAGGTAAAGTAAGCTAAGATAAGGTAAGATTGGGCGTGCAGTAGCAGCGGGGGAAGTACACCCACAGACAACCACACAAGGCCAGAATCAGGTAAGACCAGGTGAGTGAGATATCAGAGATAGGTAAGGTAAGACAAGGTAACGTAAGGTAAGATAAGGTAAGATTGGGCGTGCAGTAGCAGCGGGGGAAGTACACCCACAGAAACTACACAAGGCCAGAATCAGGCAGGACCAGGTGAGTGAGATATCAGAGATAGGTAAGGTAAGACAAGGTAAAGTAAAGTAAGGTAAGTAAGGCTGGGCGTGTAGTAGCAGCGGGGGAAGTACACCTACAGAAACCACACAATGCCAGAATCAGGTAGGACCAGGTGAGTGTGGGTAAAGTAGAGATATCAGAGATAGGTAAGGTAAGACAAGGTAAAGAAAGGCAAGTAAGTAAGGTTGGGCGCCCAGCAGCAATGGGGAATGTACACCCACAGACAAACCACACAAGGCCAGAATCAGGTAGGACCAGGTGAATGTGGGTAAAGTAGAGATATCAGAGATAGGTAAGGCAAGACAAGGTAAGTAAGGTTGGGCGCCCAGCAGCAGCGGGGAATGTACCCCCACAGACAAACCACACAAGGCCAGAATCAGGTACGACCACGTGAGTGTGGGTAAAGTAGAGATATCGGAGACAGAAAAAGGGAAGGAAACGCAAGGTAAGGCAAGGTAAAGCAAGATCAGGTAAGGTTGGGCGTGAATTAGCAGCGGGGGAAGTACACCTACCGACAACCACAAGTCAGAATCAGGTAGGACCAGGTCAGTGGGGGTAAAGTAGAGATATCGGAGATAGGTAAGGTAAGGCAAGGTAAAGTAAGGTAAGGTGAGGTTGGGTGTGCAGTTAATGGATGACTGATTGATGATCGCTTATATAGCGCTATTCTCCGCTCTTTGAGCAGACTCACTGCGCTCGCATGTGATTCTACATGAGTGACCAGCTTTTTATAGCGCGTTTTTTGAATATCCACCGAAGTGGTGTACTTAAGCCTGGCATGGCTGGTGCCACATGAAACTGCTGCTGTCTTGGCGCAAGTTCTGTGTACACCATACAGCCATGCTCCATGCCACTTCATACAAAGCCACATACGTAAGGTGTATGCGTGTTTAGCTGTAACCTGCCACCTGCACTTTTGGCAGCATGACCGGGATCTTTTACGTGCTACTGCGGTAACACGGGGGTGGAACGGATACCGAAATAAGAGTCTGCACAGAAAGTCGACCCTGGAGAAGAAAATTCTCCCGCCGCTCCTGCAGGGATTCGAACCCGCGACCTTTCAATCACGAGTCCGGCGCTCTAACCACTGAGCCATCCCCGCCCCCAGTTAAAGTGCATTAGAGACACCCAAACAATGTAAGAATCATGTAGGGCCAGGTCAATAGGGAGGCAAAGAAGAGATATCGAGATAGAAGGTAAGGCAAGGTAAAGTAAGGTAAGGTAAGGTAAGGTAAGGTAAGGTAAGGTAAGGTAAGGTAAGGTAAGGTAAGGTAAGGTAAGGTAAGGTAAGGTAAGGTAAGGTAAGGTTAGGCGTGCAGCAGCAGCGGGGGAAGTACACCCACAGACAACCACAAAGGTCAGAATCAGGCAGGACCCGGTCAATAGGAAGGCAAAACAGAGACAAGGGGATAGAAGGTAAGGCACGGTAAAGTAAGGTAAGATAAAGTAAGGTAGGGCGTGCAGCAGCAGTGGGGTAGTGCACATAAAGACACCCAGACAACGTAAGAATCAGTCAGGGCCAGAACAACGGAACAACGGGAATGTTGTTTTCCTGTCCAGTGCTTGGAGAAACCACGAAATCAACATAGCTCAGCCAAACGCAAATAGGTGTTCTAGTTCTACATCTAATTTTTACCGATTAACTGTTGTTTATGTGTCGTTTTGTAGCTTGATAAAGGGCATTACCCCGACAATTTGCATCTTGTATTTTTTCCGTAACGTTCTGAACCTTTTATGTGTTTGGATCTTGTCCAAATAGTTCTAAAACCTCAGGTCCTGTCTATATAATTAACTGCTGCCCGTTTTAAGCTGTTTAAATTAAGCTTTGCATAGCCAGAATGCTCGTGTGTGCGGGTGCCTGTGCGTGCGTGCGTGCGTGCGTGCGTGTGTGTGTGTGTGTATGTGCGTGTGTGTGTGTGTGTGTGTGTTTGTGTGTGTATGTGCGTGTGTGTGTGTGTGTGTGTGTGCGTGTGTGTGTGTGTGTGTGTGTGTGTGTGTGTGTGTGTGTGTGTGTGTGTGTGTTGTGCGTGCGTGCGTGCGTGCGTGCATGTGTGTGTGTGTGCGTGCGTGCGTGTGTGCGCACGCGCTTGTTTATGCGCTTAGAATAGTCTTTATGGACCAAATTTTGCGCTTTACAAATACTTTCATTATTATTATTAATTATCCTCATCGCTGTTCTCTCTACCTCATCCCTGCTGACGTGTAGCCTCATGGGATCATCTTTTCCGATAGCTGCCAGCTTCTTGAAGGCTTCCACGATAAAGATGAGCGCGATGAGGCAGGCGAAACTCTCCTCCGTGAAGCGCGTGATGTAGCGGACGAGGGCGCTGAGGTTGAAGACGACCATGATCAGCAGGAAGCCCGCAGTCCAGATGCCCACCCAGAACCGAGCCGACAGGTAGTCCCAGTCGTTGTCCCTGCCCACAGGCAACGTCAGCACACGTAGAGTGAGGTCACAATGATGACGGTGATAACAAGCCTGCTGTTCTGATCCCGAAAGAGACATTCGCCGAAAGGGAGCCACGGTAAACACACACACACACACACACACACACACACACACACAGAACTGATTCTGATTCACGCCCCCCCCCTCCCCCCACACGCACACACACAACACACACACATAAACGCACACAAACACAGACACACAGAGAGCAGAGAGAGAGAGAGAGAGAGAGAG
>JABMCL010002481.1:1145000-1167500 GCA_018857735.1 Alviniconcha marisindica | reverse complement strand
GTCATCCCTACCTACACAGCAGAGAGAGTGTTGGCGTTTTATCTTCCGGGACTGAGATTTCCCACTGTCCTATTAGACCGATTCTCTCTTCTTTTTTCTTTCCTTCTTTTTTTGAAAGGAAGGGGAGGAGAGCTAAAGCTGTTTGAGGCAGGACAAAAGCTCATTTTGCCGAGCCCTTGGAGGAAAAGGAGCAGAAAATTACAGCGGTCAACGGCTCACTTTGCGGGGACATGACAGCCCAACATTGTAACAGTGAGCGATGAATCACAAACGGTGCATCAAAAATGTGCTGTGTGCAGCTGATGTAAAGTGAACAATGAATCACAATGTGCCGTGTGCAGCCGGTGTAAAGTAAAATGTGAATCACAATGTGCCGTGTGCAGCCGGTGTAAAAGTAAAATGTGAATCACAAATGTGCCGTGTGCAGCCGACGTAAAGTAAAATATGAATCACAAATGTGCCGTGTGCAGCCGACGTAAAGTAAAATGTGAATCACAAATGTGCCGTGATGATGTAAAGTGAGCGGTGCATCACAAATGTGCTGTGTGCAGCCGGTGTAAAGTAAAATGTGAATCACAAATGTGCCGTGTGCAGCCGATGTAAAGTAAAATGTGAATCACAAATGTGCCGTGTGAAAACTGATGTAAAGTGAACGGTGCATCAGAAATGTGCCGTGTGCAGCCGACGTAAAGTAAAATGTGAATCACAAATGTGCCGTGTGAAAACTGATGTAAAGTGAACGGTGCATCAGAAATGTGCCGTGTGCAGCCGAGGTAGGGTGAGCGGTGAGTTACCTTCCTGGTGGGTCCCTGGTCACTGTCCATGCTCTCCAGCGACACCTCGCTGCCGAAGTGTGAGGACAGGCTGATGGCGCTCTGCACCTTGCTCAGCTGGGGGTCACTGCCTCCCACCTCTGCACAGCCGTGCAAAACACCCACACAGTAATGAACGCAGGAGGCATTTGTAAGACGAATTGCAATCGTATTAATGACCGATTGTTTTTGTCTCTGTGAAAATGAATTTTTGATGACGTTTTGCAGCATTCTAGAAAACAAAAAAAATACAAATCCACGACAAAAGGTATGGTCTACTGATGTTTACCCCCAATCTATTTTTAACTCAGATACAGGCACGCACACACGCACACACGCACGCACGCACGCACGCACGCACGCACGCACGCACGCACACACACACCTTCCTCTCTCTCTCTCTCTCTCTCTCTCTCTCTCTCTCACACACACACACACACACACACACACCACACACACACACACACACACACACACAAATCGCCAAATCTGAGATGGCTATATCCTTTAAACGGAACTCACGGATGTTCTCGCTGGTGTTGGTTCGCTTGAGGTTCTTCTTCTTGTCTCCGGGGCGTCCTTTCTCGTGCCGGTGGCGATGACCAGTCAGCAGCACGCTCTTCACGTACTGCCGCTTCATGGACACCAGCTGGTTCCCGGACACCCACGCGTCGATGAACTTGTCTGAAGCAAACAGAAACGTGGGCACTTTAAATCTTGGGACGGCCATGCATCGATGAACTTGTCTGAATTAAAATTTAAATTTGGGAGATCTACGCGTCGATGCACTCGTCTGCAGCAAAGAGAAATCTGGACATTTTAAATCTTGGGACACCCGCCCAACACACATACCAGCTCACAGCACCCTTCCCAAACTCCAAGCACTGATTTACGATATCCTTCCTCCAAGCACTGCCTTAACTGATCACGCCAAAGGTCTCGAAGAAGTGTCAGCTAACGGACAGTTTTTCGTTGGTGCTCAAATGACGGTACGTTTGTAAGAGATAACTGAAATTATAAAAAGCGTTTCTTTTATAAGGGCCCACGTTGCTTACGCCAGCACAAGTAAAAACACAATCGTTTGAATCGAGACGGAACTCGGGGCGCACGCGCCTCATGCTTACGTGCGTGCTTGGATCTTATGTTGGTTTCAAAAAAAATCATTCATTCATCGTAATCATAAGTTCAACAAATAAGTACAGGAACCACAAAAGCAGTATGCTTATTTTGAGTGTTACCTATAGACAAAATGATAATTACACAGACATTTACGACGGCAAGATGGCAAATTGTGGTCAAAAAGTCAGTGGACCTTATGTTGCTTCCACAGTGGTATTAGTACTGAAACCCTCCGGAGGGCGCTGACACCGTCGGCGGACAGCTGCGAGGAAATAAAGAGTGCGCCTTCAGTGGCGTGACCATTTCCGGCAGAGTTTGGAGGAAGGTGCCGGAAAGCGATGCTCGGAGTGTGCACTCTTCCCTCAAAAACTCTGTACCAAAGACTAGACGCATGTTGTTTTAAGTTATAGGCAATGTTTGCCTGTACTCACCTATGACCTGGGACATGGAATAGGCCTCGGCGTCAACAAGGAACGCACCCTCCAGCAGGCACTTGCGCATTTCCATGACGTAGTGGAAGGAAAGGGAGGCAACGTGCGGCTTGGACCATCGCTTACCTCCCTCTTCCACCGTTTCTTCGTACTTGACCCACCTGTTGAGAAAAGAAAAGGAAAAAGGTAAAATATAAATAAATAAATAAATAAAACAATATTTAAAAAAGCTCGATCACCATTTTGCCGTTGACTGAGCCTGATCCTCACTTCTCGTTGTTTATTTGTACTTTGCAAATTTCAAAATGACCACTGACTTGCACGAACCACCCAAACTGACCAATGACCTGCACCTGCATGAAACGAGGTGACGTAGAGACGCTAATTAGACCGCACGCGCGACCACTGGCCTTTCTGCACGAGCCATCATACTGACCACTGACCTGCACCTGCACGAGCCATCAGATGACCACTGACCTGCACGAGCCATCAGACTGACAACTGACCTGCATGAGCCATCAGATTGACCACTGACCTGCACCTGCACGAGCCATCAGACTGACCTCTGACCTGCACGAACTATCAGACTGACCACTGACCTATACGAGCCATCAGACTGACCACTGACCTGCACGAGCCATCAGACTGACAACTGACCTGCATGAGCCATCAGATTGACCACTGACCTGCACCTGCACGAGCCATCAGACTGACCTCTGACCTGCACGAACTATCAGACTGACCACTGACCTACACGAGCCATCAGACTGACCACTGACCTGCACGAGCCATCAGACTGACCACTGACCTGCCGCACTCCCTCCACTCGTAGACGTCCCCCCGCTGCTTAAGGATGTCCATCTCACAGAACACCTGTCGCGTCTTGTACTTGGGCGACCTGACGGAGCTGATGAGGTCCTGCACGTTCTTGGAAGGGTCGTAGGAGGCATCGCCGTGCATGTAGAAGGAACCTAAAGACGGGCACATACACACACACACACAATCCCTCGATCAGAGTAGTCACAATCCAGCTTCGTCATGCCCAGATTGCTGACGGGCGGACACAGACATACACAGACTCTACAGATACAGACGGGCGGACACAGACATACACAGACTCTACAGATGCAGACGGGCGGACACAGACATACACAGACTCTACAGATACAGACGGGCGGACACAGACATACACAGACTCTACAGATACAGACGGGCGGACACAGACATACACAGACTCTACAGATACAGACGGGCGGACACAGACATACACAGACTCTACAGATACAGACGGGCGGACACAGACATACACAGACTCTACAGATACAGACGGGCGGACACCCACAGACTCTACAGATACAGACGGGCGGACACGACATACACAGACTCTACAGATACAGACGGGCGGACACCGACATACACAGACTCTACAGATACAGACGGGCGGACACCGACATACACAGACTCTACAGATGCAGACGGGCGGACACAGGCATACACAGACTCTACAGATACAGACGGGCGGACACAGACATACACAGACTCTACAGATACAGACGGGCGGACACAGACATACACAGACTCTACAGATACAGACGGGCGGACACAGACATACACAGACTCTACAGATACAGACGGGCGGACACGACATACCAGACTCTACAGATACAGACGGGCGGACACCGAATACACAGACTCTACAGAACAGACGGGCGGACACCGACATACACAGACTCTACAGATACAGACGGGCGGACACCGACATACACAGACTCTACAGATACAGACGGGCGGACACCGCATACACAGACTCTACAGATGCAGACGGGCGGACACAGGCATACACAGACTCTACAGATACAGACGGGCGGACACAGGCATACACAGACTCTACAGATACAGACGGGCGGACACAGACATACACAGACTCTACAGATACAGACGGGCGGACACAGACATACACAGACTCTACAGATCAGACGGGCGGACACGCATACACAGACTCTACAGATGCAGACGGGCGGACACAGGCATACACAGACTCTACAGATACAGACGGGCGGACACAGGCATACACAGACTCTACAGACTCAGACATAGAGACAGGCACTGGAACAGCAGGCACACTTATGTAACAGTGTAGTTATAACCCAGTTCCGCCATGTCGGATTGTGTACACACACACACACACACACACACACACACACACACGCAGTCTCACGCACGCACGCGCACCTACAGACATTATTAACACACACACACACACACACACACACACACACACACACAACACACACACACACACACACATACACACACACACACACACACACACACACACACACACACACACACACACACAAATGCTACACCGATGTCTGTCACTCCAATTTACAGAAAATCTTAGGGAAAACCCCATTAACCTGAACCCTGAAACTTCCAAAATTCTTTGAATTTCATACTTACCACAATAGTACGGGTAAAAATAGTTGGTAGAAACAGTATGGGTGAAAACAGATGGTAAAAAATGGTATGGGTAAAAATAGCTCGTAAAAATAGTATGGGTGAAAATAGATGGTAAAAATAGTATGGGCGAAAGTAGATGGTGGAAATAGTATGGGTGATAACTAGCGCCAGTGATAATGATACATTTCCGTACAGTGACTATTATAATGTGTATCGCTGCCCCTATTACATTTGTTGACTTATTATGATGGTAAATCCTTGGATTTATTATGCCTTATTATGTAGGCGTGGGGGGGGGGGGGAAAGAGTGCCTAAACAACACAACAATCAATCAAATCATTATATATAAAAAATGACAACAATAACATAAACACACACACACACACACACACACACACACACACACACACACACACACACACACACACACACACACACACACACACACACCTCTCTCTCTCTCTCTCTCTCTCTCTCTCTCTCTCTCTCTCTCTCTCTCTCTCTCTCACACACACACACACACACACACACACACACACACACACACACACACACACACACACACACACACGCACACACACACACACACACACACACAAGAAAAAAGAAAACAAAGAAAAAAAGAAGAAAGAATCCGCCAGTCAGTAAAACATGAGACAACTTACTTTGTTGACTTACAAAGAAATCACCGACTTAAAAACAAAGAACAAGTTGGCCTGCGTCAGTGCACCTAGCCTAAAGGTACCCAAGTGTGACAACCCCACTACAGAGGTATGCAGTTCAACAGGACCAAACGTCATCTTGGCAACTCGTAGCACGAAAAAATAATGACAGAAATTTACCAACAACAAAATACGGCACTCCGAGTAAATAAGAACGAAACAATCCATTAAAACATGGATGAAACCTATCCCATACTCTAAGCAGAACAAAAGGGTGGTGGGTGGTGGGAGATGTGTGGTGGGTGATGGGTGGTGGGTGGTGGATGGGATCAAGTGAAGTACCACGACCGTGCCCAATAAACTTAAAAGAAAAAAGAAGGGGAAAAAAAAGCGGTTTAAACTATATCCAGATAAGACAAGTCATAAACATAAAAAGGTCCATAAAAATAAATGGAAATCCCCCTTCTTCCCCCCGTCCCCGCTCCTCCCCCCCCCCCTCCACCCTCCCCCCAACAACAACCCCAAACCAACAAAACAAAATGTCTGGTTAACAAACAATTAGCACGAGTAAGTAACGTGGTATATATGTGTCAGTAGAAAGGTACATGCATCTGTTAAGAAACAATGATTAGAGGTACGTGTGCTCCCTTTAAATGGGAATAAAGGAAAACCAGCACAGAATGTTAAAAGGGTACGTGGGGTGAGTCAGGACAGATTTGTCACTGTTGAAATGTTTTAGTCGGGAAAACAATGTACATATTTTGTCAGTGTTGGGGTGTGTGAGAAGGGCAAACAATTGTTAGTGAACGAGTGTGTGAGTCGGGAAATCAATGTACATATACATTTTCGTCAGTGTTGGAGTGTATGAATGTACATATTTTGTCAGTGTTGGAGTGTGTGAATATACATATCTGGTCAATGCTGGAGCGTGTGAATGTACAAATTTGGTCAGTGTTGGAGTGTGTGAGTGTACATGTTTAGTCAGTGTTGGAGTGTGTGAGTGTACATGTTTGGTCAGTGTTGGAGTGTGTGAGTGTACATGTTTGGTCAGTGTTGGAGTGTGTGAGTGTACATATTTGGTCAGTGTTGGAGTGTGTGTATACATATTTGGTCAGTGTTGGAGTGTGTGAATGTACATATTTGGTCAGTGTTGGAGTGTGTGAATGTACATATTTGGTCATTGTTGGAGCGTGTGAGTGTACATATTTGGTCAGTGTTGCAGTGTGTGTGTGTATATTTGGTGTGTTGGTGTGTTGTGTGTGTGTTGCATTTTTGGGTCAGTGTTGGTGTGTGTGTGTGTGTGTGTGTTGTGTGTGTGTGTGTGTGTGTGTACATATTTGGTCAGTGTTGGAGTGTGTGAGTGTGTATTTTGGTTTTGTTGGAGTGTGTGGTGTCAGCTTTTGGGTTAGTGTTGGTGTGTGTGTTTTGTGTGTGTGTGTGTGTGTGTGTGTGTGTGTGTGTGTGTGTGTGTGTGTGTGTGTGTGTATCTGGTCGTGTTGGAGTGTGTGAATGTACATATTTGGTCTGTGTTGGAGTGGGTGAATGTACATATTTGGTCAGTGCTGGAGTGTGTGAGTCGGGCAGACACTGTACTATGTAGGTACTGCAGTGGTTAACACAAGGTGACGATCCTCAGAGCGGGTTGTGCCACTGACACCGCACAGACTGCGCCAACGGGACAAAGAGCAAGTCCATTAGTAGAACCGAACACACTTGCAAAACAACAAATCGCATGCTGCTCTCAAAAAGGGACCAAAATGTCAGTTGTTGAGAGGAGTCTCACACAAAGAAAAAACCCAGACAGGCTGTTTATCCACATCGGGGAAGAAGAAAAATCGTTAAAAAGTACTGAATGTCAGAAGTTAATGAAACGAACACTGCACAACGATCGGGCAGATACAGAAGAAAACACACACACACACACACACACACACACACACACACACACACACACACACACACACACACACACACACACACACACACACAAGTAAAAACAAAACAAAAAAGCACCCGGAACGAGAAGAAACATGTACACAGGAAACGGCACGCACACAGGAAGTTCTTGAACTTTAACCGACGCCACCTTCACAGACATGGCCACCTCAGGAATACACAGGAAATGTGCAGCGGGAACTGCACACACATAGAAATTCCTTGGACCTTAACCGACGTCCCGAGCACAGGACCAATCAGGAATACACAGGAAGAAACCGGTACACAGGAAACGGCACGCACACAGAAAGTCCTTGAACCTTAACTGACGTCCTCTTCACAGGCATGGTCACCTTCAGGAATACACAGGAAATGTACACAGAAAACGGCACACACACACACACAGGAAATCCTTGAACCTTAACCGACGTCCCGTGCACAGCATCAATCAGAAATACACCGGAAGAATCATGTACACAGGAAACGGCACACACACAGGAAGTCCTTGGACCTTAACCGACGTCCCGTGCACAGGAGCGATCAGGAATACACAGGAAATATACACAGGAAACGGCACGCACACAGGAAGTCCGTGGACCTTAACCGACGTCCCGTGCACAGGATCAATCAGGAATACACAGGGGGTAAAACACGTACACAGGAAACGGCACGTACACAGGAAATCCCAGGATTTCAACGACCCATCAACCGCACAGGGTCACCTCGGGGAATAAATAAATACACAGGAATGAAGAAGCATGTATTAGACGGGAAGAGGTGTGTACACAAGAAGGAAGAGTAAGTAGACGAGGCAGCACACACAGCATGCCACACTACAGTGTGTGCTCCCGACGGCGTGTGCTCCGGGGAAGGCTACAGGTGCCAAAGCCACGCCGAAGTCTGCAGTCTTACCGTCCTCGTCTTCACCAGAAGCCACTGTTGGTCGGTCCGGCTTCTGAGGCATGCGCACGTTGAGATACATGGAAGAGCTCTTCCGTAACACTGAAAAAATGGACAACGTGCACACGCTCAAGGTCAGAGGAGTTGGGAGCTGGACCACAGCTTCGATGGACAGGGTGAAGCGTGTGCTGTGTTCGAGACAGCCAGTCCATTGATGACCAGGAGAGATAACACACCAAAACACACACACAAACACACCCACACACACACACACACACACACACACACACAAACACACACACACACACACACAAAACACACCCACACCCCCCACACACAAAACCACACGCCACACACACACACACCCCACACACACACACACACACACACACACACACACACACCACACGCACACACAACACAACCCCTTTGTACTCAGCGTATGGAGCGCGGTTTAAAAAGAGTAAAGTATTGATTTTGGGTTGTAGCTCTCCGTTTTCATGCATTCTTTCCCAAGTGGTGGGGGAAAAGAGGGGGAGGAAGGGAAGACTGGGGGGTGGTAGGTGAAGGGAAAGAAAGAGAAAAAGATAAAAAGGGGGGGGGAGAGAGAGAGAGAGAGGGGAGAGAGAGAGAGAGAGAGAGAGAAGAGAGAGAAAAGAAAAGAGAGACAGAACAGAGACAAAACAAAACCAAGACAACAAAACAAAAGACAAAAGCCCAAGAAAGAGAAAAGAGAAGGGACGGGGAAAAGGGAGGGGGGGCAAAGGAAGGGGGGGTAAAAAGAAAGGGGGAGGGGGGGGGGGGAGAAAAAAAGGGACAGACCGAGAGAGAGGGAGGAAATGGAGGGAGGGAGAGGACGAAACAGAAGCGGAGGGAGAGACAGAAAGAAAGAGGGGGACATGGAGGGGAAGAACGAGAGAGGGGACGACAGAGGGGGGACAGGAGGAAGGAAGAATGGACAAAGAAGGAGAGAGAGGGGGGAAGGAGGGAGGGAGAGAGTGGGAGGAAAGGAGGAATGGACACAGAGAGAACGAGAGAGAGAGAGAGGGGGGGGGGGGGGGAGAGCAGTGGAGAGACAGAGGACTGATTGATTTTTTGATGTGACGTCCTGGCGGCAGCAACGGGTCCTATGAGGGCAAAACACATGTCACCCAGCTACCCCTTTTGCCCCCCCCTTTTGGGAACCCCAACACGAAAAGAGGGGAAAAGGAGAGAGGGAGGGAGGGAGAGAGAGAGAGAGAGAGAGAGAAGAAAAAAAAAAACCCCACACACACACAAAACACACACACACACACACACACAAAACCCCCCGACAAGACAACACAAAAAAAAAAAAAAATAAAAAAGAGAAAAGACAAAAAATTGAAAAAGCCCCCAAGACAAACGGGAAAAAAGAAAGGCAGACGACAGACGAGAGAGGAGAAGGAGGAGGAGGAGGACGACGACGACGACGAAAGGGGAAGAGAGGGCACAGACCTCCCCACACTCCCGGCTGTTTTCCTCAAGACAGTGGGTCTGTGTTCGGGAGAACAGTGGCTTAGGCTATGTCTGTTTGATGAAACAGACAGATGAACGATAATTTTATCGGGGGGAACGAAGATTTTCTGTAGTCAGTTCTGCAGTATGCTAGCCTATCGGGTTGAAACGATCGAGTGCAAATTCGCGCATGGGAACAGGGGAAGGGAAAAGGGAAGGAAAGGGAAGTGGGAAAAGGAGAAAGGGAGGGGGAAAAAAAGGGAAAGGGGAAGGGAGAACCCAACAAGTGAAGAAAACCAAAGGGAAGCGCCAGCCGGGGAAAGCGACCGAAAAGGAGAAGAGGAGGGGGAAAGAAAGGCGAGCGAGAAAAAATTTGGAAAAATATTTTTTTAATGCCCAAATTTGGGAGGGAAACGTTCAAATTGGTTTGGTGCTTTTTCAAAAAAAAAAAAAAAAAAAAAAAAAAAAAAAAAAAAAAAAAAAAAAAAAAAAAAAAAAAAAGAAAGATGGGCGAGGTTCAATCGTTGAGCTGAACAGATAAACATATCTCAGTGGCTTCACCCCACAGCTGCCTGAATCAAATCTGATCCAACTGCCGACGATCAACCGACCGACCGACTGACTGACTGACTGACTGACTGATATTTAACGCCATGTCATTCGCAAAAACATTATCAGGGAGAAACGTAAGTCAGGACATCACAGTTGTAGTCTAATTCAACGATCATGTTACACGTCACTCCATGATTGAAGAGGATCGGGAAGAAATGACGTTGAATGACCCGTGGCGCAGAATTCCTGGCAGTGTGCGAGCATGCAAAGCTATACTCTGACCTACCCCCCTTCGGTAGCTCGGGAGTTTCACGCCAGGCGGCCATAATTTCTATGTCCGCGATGCCTCGCATCATTTTGTGACAACAGCTGTTGGATAAAGGGTGACCTGAATGACTGCACGTGGAAAGGAAGCAACATAATGAAATACTGAAACGCGGACGTTGCATAGTGGCCGTAAAATGCATGTCAGTGGAGCAGAGTTTGTCACAGGACAGGCTTCAGATTCCTGGCTATAACACAACAACATTCTTCGTTCAATTAGCCCTGATATAACCCTCTGTGGTTGACTGGGCTCAAAGCACCAACTAACTATAACTAACTCTTCGTTCAATGCTCGTTTTTGCGTACGTGTCTGTTAACGACATCTATGTTGTCTTGGTCTTGGTAACACTGTTAGAAGGAGATAAAAGATAAGTATATGCTCTCTCCCTCTCTGTTCCCGTCCCTCACTCCTCTCTTCCTACTGTCCCCTCTTTTCTCTGTCTCACTGCCCCTTCACTACCTAACCGCTTTGCTTCCTCCCCCCCCCCCCCCCCCTCCCCCCTCCCTTTCCGTCTTTCCGATATAAACCCATGTGATGGTTTCTCTTCCCGTCGGGAGCCGGCTTGGCCTAGCGGTAAGGTGTTGGGCTGGTAAACAAAAGGACCTCGGTTCGATTCCGCTTCAGCTGTCCTCTCTCTTCAAAACGTGTGGTCTGTGGACGCTATATAAACGACTTGTGACTTTGTTGTCCCTCACAATTAATGAAGCATTAAAATGGCTTCCAGCCTCTCTTTTTAATGCAGGGTCATTCTGGTGACGTGAGCGTTAGGTAAGTCCCCCTTTCCCCCCTCATGGGATTTTGACCCCCGTCAAAATATCTTCGGATACAATTCGGTTGAACTTAACCAACCTCGACTCCAGCATGCCCGGGGAAGTACACAGGTTTTTAAAATGGATGTCGAATAGTAGTTGAACATGCCAGTCTGGGCCCCATTGAGGTTTTTTTAGCAAGCTCATTGAACAAGCCCCCCGCGCGCACCCCCCACCCCACACCCGCAAACACCCACCCCAAAAGCACGCCGCCCCCTACACCCCCCACACACGCGCGCGCCCCCCCCACACACAACACCACAAACCACCACACACACCACGACGCACGCACGATACACCACAACAAAAATACACACCACACCAATCCCCCGCGCGCACACACACACACACACACACACACACACAAAAACACACACACACAACACACACCACACACAAAAAAACCCACCACAAAAAACCCTCACACACAGGGCCGACAGACAACACAAAAACCACACAAACCCCACACACACACACACACACACCACACAAAACACAGGCCCCACCACACAAACCCCAAAACACCACACACACAACACACACAAAAAAACACACACACACACCCACAACCAAAAGCTAAAAAGTTAAACCCCCCGGGGGATTGCGGATTGCCGTAGGCCCCTGCCAACCGGAACGACGCCGCAGCGCTAAAGACGTGCGGCTGGCGCGGCTGACCACACGGGGCCCCAGGCACGGACCTCGTGCACGTCCACGGCCCCAGGTGTTTAATCCCTGTCGTTGCAGGAGCAGTGGGCAGACAGCGCAATGCATCACGCGCTGACACTGACACCCCGACACTAACCTTACTCATGCGTGCATGGCCACAGAACAGGACAACTACGCGCGAACACCGACAGGGACGAGCGAGTTTGTCGGTTAATTACATGTAACTGATTTTGTTTTTAAAGCAAGATGTCTCTCACACTAAGATTTCTCTTTCCTTTCCTTTGATTTCTGGTGATCTGAAATGACTCGTAATACACGTGTAAAGACGAAACTTTTGGGAGAGAAGAAGGATAATGGTAAGAGGTAACCAAGCTGATATGTTATAGGTAGAATGTGGTGTGACTTTGTCTTGATCAAGGTATGTCTAGACAGATTTTGGAGCAGTTGATTTGTCTTGGTGAAGGTATGTTCTAGAAAGATTTTGGTGTGGCTTAATTTATTTATTTATCAGGGTATGCTCTACACAGGATGTGGTATGACTTGTCTTGGTGAAGGTATGCACTAGACAGGATGTGGTATGACTGTCTTGGTCAGGATATGCTCTAAACAGGATGTGGCATGACTGTCTTGGTCAGGATATGCTCTACACAGGATGTGGTATGACTGTCTTGGTCAGTGTATGCTCTACATAGGATGTGGTATGACTGCCTTGGTCAAGGTATGTACTAGACAGGATGTGGTATGACTGCCTTGGTCAAGGTATGTACTAGACAGGAAGTGGTATGACTGCCTTGGTCAAGGTATGTACTATACTGGATGTGGTATGACTTGTCTTGGTCAAGGTATGTACTAGACAGGATGTGGTACGACTTGTCTTGGTCAAGGTATGTACTAGACAGGATGTGGTATGACTTGTCTTGGTCAAGGTATGTACTAGACAGGATGTGGTATGACTGTCTTGGTCAAGGTATGCTCTAGACAGGATGTGGTATGACTTGTCCTGATGAAGGTATGCTCTAAACAGGATGTGGCATGACTGTCTTGGTGAAGGTATGCACTAAACAGGATGTGGTATGACTGTCTTGGTCAAGGTATGCTCTAGACAGGACGTGGTAAGACGGTCTTGGTCAAGGTATGCTCTGGACATATTTTGGCGTGGCTTAATTTATCTTGGTCAAGGTATGCTCTACACGGGACGTGGTATGACTCTGTCTTGGTCAAGGTATGCTCTGGGCAGATTTTAGTGTAGCTTAATTTATCTTGGTCAAGGTATGCTCTAGATAAGACGTGGTATGACTTTAACTTGTTTTGGTCACGGTAAGTAAACACTGTCAAAGAAAAGAAAAAAAGTCAGGTGAACTAACCGAGCAGTCTGAAAAATTAGACATGCTGTGAAAGCCAAGCAAGAGACGACGTCAGAGGTAGATGCGTATGCGACAACGGCTATTCTCTCTGACGACACTGCAGCCACCGGAGTGATGTCCACCCGTCCAACCGACCATCAACAACAACTGGTTGCTTACGTCACTACGCAGGCACGAGCCTGCCGCCTGATTGTTTTGTTGTTGACATCGTGTATAACTAATCATCATAGCAGGCCAGGTGACGTCGTGCATTGCTAATGTGTAACATACAACAATGAGAACTGTGTCACAACACTTGCCCAGCGATGTCACCGGAGTATGAACGACCGTGTATGGGAAGAGGGGGGGGGGGGGCAGAAGGGGAACAGCTAGTAGGCGAAGAAATTACGTAGATTTGACGTAGATGGTAACATTACGAAATATGTTTACTCGTACGCCAGGTGGGAGTTACCGTAAGCGTTTCAGGGCTTTGTTGTTGTGTTCATGTGAGAGGGACTCACTCCATTTTCATTCGGGGGGGGGGGGGGGGGCCTCGGATGACAGTCAGATTTTCAGTACAAGACATCTGTACTAATTATGAGATCCAGTGTTGAGGACCTGTCATAAAATTCTTGTCGCTAGAGTCTCTCCACGGTGTCTCTCCCTGTCAGCCTTCATAAGCCAGGAGGTAGGCACACCAGACCGCCCCCCCCTCCTCCTCCTCGTTCCTGTGGTCCGTGTTTTGTTTTGTTTTGTTTAGATGGGCTAATCAAATCAAATTGTAATTTTTCTTTTTGCTGCGTCTATTTGTTGGACTTCAGGAAGGCCTTTCCCCTTGGAAACACAATCAACTAACCCCCCACCCAAACTCCCCAAAACAAAACAAAAAGCAACAACAACAAAGACAGCAGCGCACAAAAAAGAAAAGAAAAGAAAAGAAAAAAAAGCACACACACAAACAAAAATAACATCAAAGAAACAAACAACAACAACAATAACAAACACACAAAAAGCCCCAAGCAAAAACAACAAACAACAAACAAAAATAACAACAGCATCAAACAAACAACAACAGCCTCTGAACTACATAAACGACGGAAGGCGTGAATGCAAAGAAGACTGTGCTGGGATCGCTGCATACCGTTTGAAAGACAAGTTTTACTAAAATACTGGTGATCGAGAATAACTGTGTGTAGCTAATCTTTGAATATCCACCTTGGGGCCCGGTAGCATTAACTATCAGCTGGCCTATCATCCCATCCCACTCAGCTTCAATCCCCGTCGTGGGACTGGCACTTACAGGGAAAAGGGAGCTAAGCCTGCCCACAGGACATGGAACTACGATTCACAAAATAGGCGAAGCTGATAAAGATAAGCGATAACCTCCCGTTTTAATTTTTATTTCCTGATTAAATTGACCCGCTGTCAAAGGAGACTCCGTCTTTTCGCTCAGGGAAAAACAGCCTCTCTATTTGAGGCTTTTTTCCGTTTACAAATAGCGGAAGCTATTTTAATTCCATCAGTTTTTGTGTGTGTGTTTGTCTTTTTGTTTCGCAATCGCTTCTCTTCAGTGTCTGACATGTCTTGACAGTCCGTCTTAAGTCGCAGGCGTTCAGTTTACTAGAACTGCTCCATCAGTCACAAGCAGACATAAACTTAAGCACGCAAACTGCTTTTCAAACACAGAAACACGTCCCGGTCCATGGCACAGACGGAAGCCGTCAGTGCGTGAGTCAGGTGTAGGTTTGTTGGATGTCAATAACGCAGCCAGCTAAAGCTCCGAAAAAGATAGTTAACCTGGGTCTTGTGCAGATTAACTTGTGCTCCAGTTTGCGTCTGGTCCAGAGACAGCACACAGGGCCCTCGACCGCTTGTGCTAATAAACAACCTTGGCTGACCCCTCTTCGTCGGAGAACAGGGTTAACCTGAACTCTCTTGGGTCTGGGACAGGCGAGCCGTTGGTTTTTGTTTGTTTATCTGTCTCCGTTGGGCTTTTCTTTTTGTTTGCCGTGTCTCTGTGACAGCATTACTGCGCCGTGATTACATGCCTTGTACATCGATAGTGAGCGCTGTACAAATCTGCAGTCGTCGTCATCATCAGTCATCATCAATCATCATCATCATCATCATCATCATCATCATCATTGCAATCAGGTGGTCCATTAGCGTTGCTGTCCTCAGAGAACAGAATGCTGTTGTTTTTTACTTCAGCTCAGCAGGGTCCAGACAAAGACTAATACAGGCCCCTCGACTGCTTGTGCTAACAAACTAACACTGACTAACCCCTCTTGGCAGAAGAATAGGGTTAACCTGAACTCTGTTGGGTCTGGAGCAGGCCGGTCTTATTTCTGGCCGGAAGCAGATGAGCGGTGCTCGATCCGTCCTGAGTTAAGCAGCTGATCAGAACACGACGGGATTCTCGGTACTTGCCAGTACCTTCTCGAGAACGACTCGGCGTCAGACAAGTCAAACAGCAACGACATTCCCAGGTGGCTCAGCTGTGATCCTACCCTGACCTGGCCAGCCAATCTCGCAACAATTTTTGGGGGTTTGGGGGGGGGGGGGGGGGGGGTGGCGTGGCCTAGTGGTGAAGACATTATAAGACTCGAGGTCGAGAGTTTGCTGGTTCGAGTCCTGATTGAGGCAGAAAGTTCCGCCTCTCTCTGTTCTTAGTCGCAGGGTGGTTTCACGGACGGATCAGTACCTAATACTTCTAATGAGAACGAAAACAACAAAAACAAAGAGCGCAAACAGGTATACGCACGTTAAAGACCCCATAGCAGTTAAAAACTATGCCTTTTTACAGAGCAAATTTTCGCTGAATTTCACTTACCGTTCGTCGATGGCTTTGCAGAAATGGCAAAAAGTAGAGTTATCTTTTAGCATGAACATGGACATGGGGAAGACTGTTCCCAGATAGCTTCAAACTGAGGAGCATAATACTGTGGGCGACTTTGCAAGGATGAGGGCAAGAAGAATGAGCAGTATTACTGGACTCAATGTGGGCGACTTTGCAAGGATGACGGCAAGAAGAAAGAGCAGTATTACTGGACTCAGTGTGGGCGACTTTGCAAGGATGAGGGCACGAAGAAAGAGCAGTATTATTGGACTCACGGGCCGGCTTGTCCTTGGGGGCGGCTCCATTGGTGGGTTTGGGGGGATCGGACGGGTCACTGCTGTCCATGATGCTGCTGATCACTGCTCACTGCTCACTACACGATCTGCAAGAGAAAGACAAACAGAAGGTAAGACGGCTGTGGAGAGGTCATTGCGTGAGTGTCATGGACAATTAGTGTCTGTCAGTTTATAGAATACAGGATACAAACTACAGAATCTTTACTGTCTATGCATAGTTAGGTGTCTGACCTTTTGCTGGACGGAAAATTACAGCATAATACAAGAACGGTCGAGAGGCGCCGACCGTGTCTCGCCGCGGTAGTATCACCGCGAATGCCTATGCAACATTCATTCATAGAGTCACAGACGGATTCACACACACACACACACACACACACACACACACACACCACACACACACACACACACACACACACACACACGCACGCACAGAGAGAGAGAGAGAGAGAGAGAGAGAGAGAGAGAGAGAGAGAGAAGGAGAGAGAGAGAGAGATTAATCGTCCAATACAGAGAGAGAGAGAGAGAGAGAGAGAGAGAGAGAGAGAGAGAGAGAGAGAGAGAGAGAGAGAGAGAGAGAGAGAGATTAATTGTCCAACACACACACACACACACGCACACGCACACAGTGCACACACATGCGCGACCCTCCCACCTCCCCACACACCTACGCCCAAATACCCACCAACCCCCCCTCCACACACACACTGACGAATCTAACGCAAGGACGCAATCGACGTCCTCCGCTCCCTCTCTGTCCCGATCTTGTTGAAAAGTAGGTCAGCGGCCTCTATCGACCCTCCCACACACTTGGCGACGGACTAAGTTGGCCAGGCAACACAGATCATTGAGCACGATCCCAGTCCGCTGCCGCTGAAGACCTGCCATCAGGACCCGCCGCTCGGCAGGACAGAAAATAGTCTGGACTGACACCACGCAGAGGCACGCATTGCCCGCAGTCGCCCCCCCCCCCCCTCCCCCCGTGCACGTGCGACTGCAGACATTTAAATGGTACTAGTTTGGACAGGACGGCAGGTGTGGCATCGGATTATGCAACGAAGACTGACTTTCACTACGTAAAAACAGCTGTGACAGGGACAGAAATAGAGGCCCTTTATTTGAGTGTCGAGCTGCTGTCTTCTCTCCCCCCCCCCCCCCCCCCCCACACACAACAAACAAAGGGGGGGGGGGGGGCACAACACTGAAGTCACCACTACAACGCAACCCTGTACAGAAATGCGTGAACTCTAATACATCAGTCCAAAATACAAAACAAAGCAGCAAAACAGCATGACTACTCGTAGACAACTGACCAACATCTCGATGCCCCGACAACAGCAACAAGTCATATCCCTCGTAGGCTGAAAAGTCTTCGCACCAGACGAGAAGCACAACTAAAACTGTGGTGACCCTTCAAAAACCAGTACTGTTGCCAAGGATTTAACGTTCATGATTTTAAGTATAGTGAGCTGTCAAAGCCTGCTACTGCTGCCACAGATTACTCTGGCTTTGTTTTTAGTGAACTGAACCTGCAACTCTTTACACTGTCACCGACCGCTCAGTTATTTGTGTGCAAATGATTTTTGCCCGTCAATGGCAGCTCATCGTGCTTCCTGAAGGAACTGACAGACCAACGACGAGTTAACTTATCAACAAACAAAATCTGCACTGAATGCATAAAAGGCAAATGCTAAACGAAATATCTATTTCATCTGAAATATTATAATCAGAACTGATAATTACAGAGACCAAATGAAAACAAAATACACAAGAAGAGAGAGAGAGAGAGAGAGAGAGAGAGAGAGAGAGAGAGAGAGAGAGAGAGAGAGAGAGAGAGAGTTAATGAGTTGAACAAATAAACAGAAATGCAGGATATCAGCATTGCGTTAAAAATAAAAATAAGAAAGAAAGATAGAAAGAAAGAACAACAATAAAATAACATATAAAACCACGAAAGACAGGTAGAGCAAATAAACAAAAGAAGAAATCAATGCATGAAGTACAATCAAGCAATAATAGCTGATTCAAAATCGGTTTTATTTACATTTCTACATAAGGAGAGAGAGAGAGAGAGAGAGAGAGAGAGAGAGAGAGAGAGAGAGAGAGAGAGAGAGAGAGAGAGAGAGAGAGTCGCCGGAGGAACGAACAAAACATTTGATACCAACATCTCGTGAAACGAACAAAAGCAAAACCAAACTTACCAATGTTAAAGTTATCCCATGGATTCACACTCAAAAAACTCAACACAGGCTATTACACTCAAAAACTCAGGCTATCTCCCGACAAAAAAAGGAAAGACGACGAGTCACTCAAACACGACCCCTGACACAAATAAACATGTTCCAGCAAAACAAAACCACTCAAATACGTGACAACAACGCGACAGACAGATCACGTCGACACGCAGTCCGAACGACTGAACTGGTGGGCCCAAACCAAACAAAACAAAAATGAAGTATACAGTCTTCGGGCCCCCGAGGTTGAGCAGGTCAAAGACGGAAACAGGTGACGCCTTTGCAGTCTGTTGGTCTCTCCGTGTCTCACGTGTTGTCTGTGGCTAGTGAAAGTAGTTTACTGTGGCGGCTAATGAGTTTTGTCGTTCGGTCGCGGCCCGGGCATAGTGGAGGATAGGAGGGGGAGGGGGGGGGGGGGCGAGGGCTCATGGGACGGCGGAATTTGAGCATAAGAACAACTTCAGGAGACTTATAGGGGAGTGTTCATGGGTGCTGCTACTGCCCGCTTGTTTGAGCTTAGTAGGTGGCGGGGGAATGGGGGCAGGTATGGACGCGGGGGGAGGGGGGGGGGGGGCAGAGTCACATGCAAGTATATAGACACGCCACAGACTCTCTCCCCCCTGTCGCACTCACATCTCTCTCTCTCTCCTCTCTCTCTCTCTCTCTCTCTCTCTCTGTGGTAAAGTCGGGCTTACTTGTGTTTGTAGTATAGCAAGGACTGGCTGTTAGGTCCAAATGGACCTAACGCTACTATCCTTGAGTATTAAAGTTTTCGGGTTTTCTCTCTCTCTCTCTCTCTCTCTCTCTCTCTCTCTCTCTCTCTCTCTCTCTCTCTCTCTCTCTCACACACACACACACACACACACACACACACACACACACCACACACACACACACACCAGCCACCATCCATATGCCTGCCCCCTCCTACCCAATCCCTCTCCCCGTCCGCCGCCCGCCCATACCTACTCACGCATGCATAAACACACACACACACACACACACACACACACACACACGCACGCACGCACGCACGCACGCACGTACGCACACCACACACACACACACACACACACACACACACACACACACACACACACACACACGGACGCATGCTTGCTGATAAGAGAACAACGGCAGTCCCACGTGTCGTTGAGCCAGTGTCAGTAGCCGGCTCGCCGTAGCATCAGCCCCACCCGAAATAATCCTCAACTCCCACCTGGGGTCGTTAGTCCCCCGTGTCGCCACCGACTGCCGGGTGCCGACCTGTAGCCCCAAGTCCTAACCATCACCCTTAACCCCAGAGCTTCAACCCAATCCAACCCTGTCCCTGAATGTCACCCTGACTTTGCAGCGAGACAAAACCCGAACCTCAAAAGTGCAGCAGTGCATTCAGCCAATCATACAGCCTCTGCATGACGAATTTTGCTCAACTGCCACAAGGCATTTTACACGGAGGAAAGCTGTGCATGACACGACGAAATGAAGACAGGTGATTGCTGACCTGAGAATAAAAATGGGCTGTCGTTTCGGATATGTCCGTTGAGTGAAATCAAAAGGACGCTGACAGTAGCAGTGACTGTGAGGAATGCAGTCGAGTCTCTTTCAGCTGTATTCTTGCTTGGCGAGGTCATTGCCTCCGCCCCTCCCACCTTGCTTTCCGTGTGTCTGTCGGTGTCCCTCCGCTCTGCTGTCGACCCCCTTGCCCTACTATCGCCTCCCATCCCACCCTTGTCCCTGTTCTGTCATCGCGTCCCTCTGTTCTGTTGCTGTCCCTCTGCTCTGTTATCGTCCCGCTTCCAGCTCTGCCATCGTCCCGTTGTTCTGTTATAGTCCCCGTGCTGTGTCATCGCCCCTGACATCGTCCATTGCTGTGTCATTGTTTCCTTGCGCTGTCAATGTGCGCCTTGCTCTGTTATCTGCTGTGTCATCTTCCACGTTCTACGTCATCGTCGCCTGATCTATCTATCTGTCTATCTATATCTATATCTATATCTATTTAACAGTGAATGTCTTGGTTATTAGTAGTACTGTAGCAACGGCAGATATGTGAGTCGGCGTTTGTGCTAATATCTTCACCGTTGAGAAATAAAGTTCAATCAATCAATCAATCAATCTCTCTCTGTATATATATATCATTGTCCATTTGCTCAGTCCCCCCCCCCCCCACCCGCTCTGTCATCGTCCCCTTGCTCGGTCATTGTCGCTGTGCTCCTTTGTCGTCCCCTTTCTGTGTACTCGCCCCTGCCGTGTCACCGTCCCCCTGTTCTGTCATCGTCCCCCTGTTCTGTGTCATCGTCCCCCTGCTGTGTCATCGTCCCCCTGCTGTGTCATCGTCCCCCTGTTCTGTGTCATCGTCCCCCTGCTGTGTCATCGTCCCTCTGCTGTGTCATCGTCCCCTTGTTCTGTCATCGTCCCTCTGCTGTGTCATCACCCCCTGCTGTGTCATCGTCCCCCTGTTCTGTCATCGTCCCCTTGCCATGTCATCGTCCCCCTGCTGTGTCATCGTCCCCTTGTTCTGTCATCGTCCCCTTGCCATGTCATCGTCCCCCTGCCATGTCATCGTATCCTTGCTCTGTCATCGTCCGACGCTCGCCGCTCTGTCACTGCTACCCTGCTCCGTCATCACCCCCTTAACCTTGCTCTCTCATCGTCTCCATGCTCCGTTATCGCCCCCCTGCTCTGTCATCGCCTCCCTGCTCGATTTGTCATCGTCCCTCTGTTGTCATCGTCCCCACGCTCTGTTATTGTCCCGCTGTTCCGTTATCACCCCCCCCCCCCCCCCCCCCCACCCCCCGCCCCTGCTCTGTCATCGCCTCCCTGCTCGATTTGTCATCGTCCCTCTGTTATCATCGTCCCCACGCTCTGTTATTGTCCCGCTGTTCCGTTATCACCCCCCCCCCAAACCCCCGCCCCTGCTCTGTCATCGCCTCCCTGCTCGATTTGTCATCGTCCCTCTGCTGTCATCGTCCCCACGCTCTGTTATTGTCCCGCTGTTCCGTTATCTCCCCCCCCCCCCCCCCCCCCCCTTACTCTCTCATCGCCTCCTTGCTCGATTTGTCATCATCCCTCTGCTGTCATCGTCCCCACGCTCTGATATTGTCCCCACGCTCTGTTATTGTCCCGCTGTTCCGTTATCCCCCCCCCCCCCCCCCCCAAACCCACGCTCTGTCATCGCCTCCCTGCTCGATTTGTCATCATCCCCAAGCTCTGTCATGTCCCGCTGCTCTGTTATCGTCCCGCTGTCCCGCAGCTCTGTTATCGTCCCGCTGTCCCGCTGCTCTGTGGTCGCTCCCTTGCTTTGTTATCGTCCCCATGCTCTGTTATTGTCCCCATGCTCTGTTATAGTGTCCATGCTCTGTTATCGTCCCTAGGCTCTGTTATCGTCCCTAGGCTCTGTTATCGTCCCGCCGCGTGACAAAGGAGTTTATCCGAAAGCTTCAGCCCCCTTCATTTCCTCGGGTCAATCGTCCAATCTTTCTTCATCATTTTTGCATCTTCTCCCTGCCCTGTCCAACTCAAAGGAAAGAAAAGCGCATCAAATGAATGCCGAAGACAATTAATCTGTCACGCATAAAAACATTTCATGACGACGTTTCTTCGTCGGGAAGAAGTGGCTGTAAACAAGTAGCTGTAAG
>JABMCL010002481.1:1137500-1140000 GCA_018857735.1 Alviniconcha marisindica | reverse complement strand
TTGAAGCCAGGCCAGGGAAGCGGCAAAGAGTAAGTACACTCCAGGGGACAGGAATAGCTCTGTTGTAAAGCGCCGAGCTCGTGATCGAAAGGTTCAATTGGCGGGAGATTTCTTTTCTCCGGGGTCAACTTTCCGTGCTGACTCGTATTTTGGTATCCGTTCCACCCCCGAGTTACTGCAGTAGCATGTTAAACACCCCGGTCACTCTGCCGAAAGTGCAGGTGGCAGGTTACAGCTAAACCTACGTACGTGGCTTCGAATAACACTGTAACCTGGTGCATGGTTGTATGGGATAAACAGAACGTGCGCCGAAACGGCAGCAGTTTCACGTGGCACCAGCCATGTCACAACCAAACAGCGCTGTAACCATTTCGATGGCTATAGGCTATTCAAAACGCTCTGTGTAAAAGCCACAGTCACTCATTCTGAGTCGCATGCACCTACAGCGCAGCGTCTGGTCGGAAGCACAGAAACGCGCTTTACAAAAATTGATCAATCAATCAGTCAATCAATCAGTCAATCAATCAAGTTCAGTGTTCAGTCTGCATGCCAGCTGCTCCGTGACTACGGGTGACTAGGGCAGGGCCGGATCTGGCCGACTATCAGTGGGATGAGCAGATGCAGTCTGCCTCTTGCATTTTTTGCATTGCTTCGCGGTGTCCGTTCGGAAGCAAAGAAAAGCGCTGTACAGAAAACTGATCAATCAATCAATCAATCAAGTTCAATGTTCAGTCTGCACGCTAGCTGCTCCATGACTAGGGCAGGGCTGGAGCTGTCAGCGGGATGAACAGATCATGCAGTCCGCCTCTTGCATTTTTCGCATTGCTGTCCCTGCGTCGAACACTTCAAGCCTTCCCTCGACGACAACCCGGCTGCGAGCATGGCCGACATAGTTGTCTCGTGCGAAGGCGCGCACTCCACGAGCATCGTTGCTGTCTCCGCCCTTCTCGTTTCCTCCTCCTCTCCTCCTTCGCTCTCTCCTCCGCCCCATCGCCACTGGCAGGGGTCGGAAGTCGGGACAACGGCCGCTTTTGACAGGCGTTCGTTTGGGACCGCGGCGTGAAATCTAACGGGAAGGGACTCGGCAGGAATGCTTCATTGTTGGCGACACACTTTTAGATCTAACGACGCTCTTCCTGGTGCACTGTCTTCTTGACGTAATCTCCACAAGGTCGGGCCGGCCGGTCGCGCACGCTAACTCTAACTGCTAGAGCCCTTGGCTCAAAGCCATTCGGTAGCATCCGGGATGGAAAGGGGCGCGGGGAGGACGAAAGAGGTTAAAAACCCTTTGTACGAGGTGCTCAAAGTCATTCGGCAGCATCATCAAGAAACGAAACAGGTTAAGAGTGCTTTGGACGAAGTAGTCAAAGTCATTCGGGATGGGGTAGAGTGGGAGCCGGGGGGGGGTAGCATCACCAAGAAACATTCGGTAGCATCAAGAAACGAAACAGGTTAGGTGTGCTTTGCACGAAGTAGTCAAAGTCATTCGGTAGTATCCGGGACGGGGTGGGGCAGGGGGGAGAGGAATAGTGGCGGGGGGGGGGGGGGGGGGGGGGACGGTGGTAAGAACGCTTTGCACGCTGTACTCAAAGCCAATCGGTAGCATCATCAAGAAGCGAAGCCGGTTAGGAGTGCTTTGCACGAAACAGCGAAAGTCGTTCAGCAGCACCTGTGGTGAAGAGTGCTTTGAGTGAACGTTTTCTAAGCCACCCGGTAGCACCTACAAACAAAGCGGGTTGATGGGGCTTTGCGTAAAGTATTCAAAGCCATTCGGTAGCATGAACAAAGTTTGTGGTTAGGAGCGCTTTGGGCGAAGTATTCAAAGCCATTCAGTAGCGTGAACAAAGACTGTGGTTAATAATAATAATAATAATAATGATAATAATAATGTACATTTATTATGCGCTCATCAACGCCCTGAGCGCTCACATGATACATATTAACCTAAATACAATGTTCTTTACACACGTAGAGCACAGTCCTACCAAAATAATTTACATAAGATATTACATGGAAAAACACACACACACACACACACACACACACACACACACACACACACACACACACACACTGACTGTAGCAGAAACTGAGTATTGATATTAGTTGGGGCGGAAATACCGACCAAGTCTTGTGAAGTGCTTATACCCAAATGCTGTGTTTTATGGATGACACGATAATGGCTGAGTAACTATACTTTGGTAGAAAAGGTCTAATCGTTGTGTTTTTAGTTAGTGTGTGTTGGGTCTTTGGAATTTTGGATGAGGTTCGTTGAGGTGAATTTGGAGGAGATTAATACTAATGTGAATTTACGAAATGTGCTAAAATTAAAGAAGGGGAGATGACACGATAGTGGCTGAGTAATTATAACTGGGTAGAAAAGGTCTAGTTACCGGAATGATGTTAAACATTGTCAGACATGCACACTATGCTCGAAGGCCATCTTTCTAAAGACGAAAGCTGTTACAATGGACAAAGTCTTGTGACTTCGCCCCCTCAC
>JABMCL010002481.1:1122500-1130000 GCA_018857735.1 Alviniconcha marisindica | reverse complement strand
TGTCTGGGAACATTCGCCTATTCGACGATCATTGCCTCTGATTGGCTGAGCAGAGCTTCCTGTGGATGAGGAAAAATAAAAATAAAAATGGATGACGGTGTCGCTAGGTTCTTCACTCGCTTCAGAGGAATTTGTTTATTTGTTGACTTGTGGGAGGGCAGCCTTGTCTCGGAGACCCAGAATGAGATAGTAGTCAGTTGAATTACCCTGTGAGGGATGAAAAGTATATTGACTTGATTTTGACTTGACTTTAGCCTACATTTTCGATCTGCTGTCTGCTGCGCGTCTGTGCGAAGTTCGGGCCGAAGCTGCATCTCATTACAAGCCAGTTGAGAACGAAATAAAGTTTGGACTGTCCGAACCATATTCGGCGAACTAAAAGTTCAATTAAGAAACGAATCATAGTTCGTCGAAGTGTCCGAAGTATGTTCGGCGAACAAACATTCGCCCAGTTAAGAACGGGCTTTAGCTGACAGTTTTCTGAACCCTATGGCTTAACTAAATACGGCAGTGGTTGAAGGAAGGATGTCGTAAACCAGTGCTTGGAATTTGACTCCGAGCACCGCTTTCCGGCACCTGCCAGATTTGGTTACGCCAATGAAGGGATACTCTTTATCTCCACGCAGCTGTCCTCCGACGCGGTCAGTACCCTCCGAAAGGTTTGGGTACTGATAAGACTGTGGAAGCAACCTAGCGCGTCCACCCCGGGTAAAAAAATAAGAAGAAAAAAAGAGTTTCGTCTTGATTCGAACGATTTTGGTTTTATTTGAGCTGGTCAGTTAGAAAAGAAACATGGTCAGTTAGAAAAGAAACGTCTGATGTGATCTGAGTTGTTTGTAACAAACTTACTACTGTTTGAGCGCCAACAAAAAACTGCTCGTTGGCTGACAGTTTGCTGGACCCTATGGCGTAACTAAATACGGCAGTGGTTGAAGGACGGATGTCGTAAACCAGTGCTTGGAGTTTGCACTGGACTCTGCCTTTAGCCGAGAGGCCACGAACTGCCATCAAGTTCTTCAACTGTTCGCCTCCTCCCCCCTCGCCCCAATTCACCGGAGTTCATTTTTTAGCTTTTCCTTCTGCTGTCGCCCCCCTCTCCCCCCCCCCCCGGGCCCTCGTCCACCTGTCAGTCGTACCCATCATAAGATCTAAATTTGAACGGTTTCATACCTGTGTGTGGAAAGGGGAAGGAGTGGGGGGCGGGAGGAAGAGGAGGAAGCAAAAGATGAATCTTTCGAGCAAACCTCTGACTGCAAAGCGGAAAATCCGTATCACACCAAGTTCGACTGATCAGGTTATCTCTCTGTGTGTGTCTGTCTCTCTGTCTCTCTCTGTCTCTCTCTGTCTGTCTGTCTGTCTGTCTGTCTGTCTGTCTGTCTGTCTGTCTGTCTCTCTCTCTCTCTTCCTCTCCCCTCCTCTCTCTCTCTCCTCTCTCTCTCTCTCTCTGTGACCCTTGTAGGCTGCTGCAACCAAGGCAGCTGAAAGACAAAAAGCGGATGCCTTTGAGATTGTCACCAAACCACCATCCCACAACCGGTGGGGTGGCCAACAAGTATCAGAGATCAAAATCAATACTTGAAGAAGCATGTTGGTTTAACAACCCCCCCCCCCCCCCCCCCCCCCCCCTCCCCCCACCCCCCCCCCCCCCCCCCCCCCCCTCCCCCCCCCCCCCCCCCACCCCTCCCACCCCCCCGCCCCCACCTTCCCCCCCCCCCCCCCCCCCCCCGACTCATTGGGTTGATATAAAAGATAAAATTAAAAAATAAAAAAAAATAAAAAATCGTGAGCAATGGGTGGTCCGGAAGTACACCGACGACTGTCCAGCTCCCTCAGAGAGACCTCGGTTCGAATATGCTTCGGCTCTCCTTTCTTTTCACAAGTTGTGGTCTTGTGACTTTGTCCCTCACAATTATGAAACATTAAAATGGCTCTCATCGCTGCCCATCCATTCTGGTGGTGACAGTGTAGCGATAGGTATATATAATCTCCCTCTCCCCCCACCTCCATACTCCCTTCCCCCCCTTACCCCTTCTCCCCGTCCCTAATAAGCCTTATGGTTTCTGTGGACGTTAAGCACCACGGTTCCTTACTTACTTACCCTCTTCAGACCGTTGCTGGCTCAGTTGTCGTTTCATTGTTGCTTTACGTCCACAGAAACCATCAGTCTTATTTAGGGACAGGGAGCCCAGGACGGCCACCTCGACTTTCACACAGCTCCTGAGCTCTGCTCAACTGTCGGACCCATGGTAAGTAAGTAAACATGGTGTTTAACGTCCACAGAAACCATAAGGCTTATTAGGGACGGGGAGAAGGGGGGGAAGGGAGTATGAAGGTGGGGAAGGGGGAGATTATATACCTATCGCTGCACTGTCACCACCAGAATGACTCCTGCATTAAGATGGGCAGCGACGAGAGCCATTTTAATGTTTCATAATTGTGAGACAGTGTCCACAAACCGCAACCTTTTTGAGGAGAAAGGAGAGCCGAAGCGGAATCTAACCAAGGTCCTTCTACTTATCAGCCTGACGCCTTACCGCTAGGCCAAACCGGCTCACTGACCCATGGACCCAAATATACGTATATGTAGGTCCATGGTCGGACCCTTTAACTCCCTTAATACACCCCTTAAACTCCTCACCGTAGAGAGTGCGAAGAATCATCGAAGCGGAACTGCGATAACGGGGCACCTTCACGCTCCGCTAAGTGCCCTTTAGAAGCTAGCCACCGGCGAAACCTTCCTCCGGCGTCCCACGACCTCTGTGTCGACTCGGGTCTGTCTTCACCATCCTCGTGACCTTCTGTCAATGAACTCCGCTTGCCACACACATCTTCTCCTTACCTTGCCCCCCACCCCGCTCCCACTCCCTTCCCATTTGTCCTGTCAGAGGATGGGATACAGCGGATGCAGAAATTAAGCCCCTTCTCTCTCTCTCTCTCTCCCCCCCCCCCCCCCCCCCCCGACCCCCCTCCCTCCCTCGCTGCTGAGACGTAGAGCTATTAAATCTGTGACGCCGAAAAGCCAAGTTAAGCATGATGGAGCGTGGCCACCACACGGATGCATAACGGTTACATGCTAGGCTTTGCACCCGAGCCGCGATTTCTCAGGGGTCAAATTGTGCAGACCCTACAAAGGTCCTTCGGATGAGGCTATAAACGGAGGTCCCCCGTGTGTATACGCATGCAAAAAGATCGCATACGCACGTTAAAGATCCCGTAGTCCATGTCAGAGGATGGTGGATTGTGGAAACGCCCAAATAATCTAGCATGCAGTAAAAGTGTCAGTATTAAAAATGCTGAAGTGTGACACTGCACGGAGGAATAGGAAGGTGCCGACTCTCACGTCTGGATAAGGTCAGAGTGATAGCTTTGCTGTGCGGCTTCTCTTGCTGTCTGGAGTTGCGTCTTTCTAATGTCCACTTTCTCCGTTCGTTCAATCTCTCTCTCCCCCCCTCCCCCCACACCCCCACCCCTCCACTCTCCCAGTCCTCTTTCAACATAACTAAGTAACATGTATCTTGAACACTAAAATAATAGATTTTTCTTTTTTCTTGTTCTCGTTTCTTTTTTGGTTTCTTTGTTTGTTGTTTTTACCCTTGGCTGGATAAATTGTTTTGTCGTAGCGTTCCACAGGTAAAAGCAATCTAGATGTCAGACGGTATATTACGCAATTGCACATTCACCACCTGCATAGGTAAGGGGAATGCGTGTGTGACTGTGTTTTATTACCCCGCCACATGGGTAGCCATAGGCCGTCTTCGGAGCAGTGGTGTGATGAATCAACAAAACAAAGGGACTTAATTAGCGCTCGAATGACGTTACACAAACACAATTTCTTCTTTTTTGTTTAAACTTAGTCTTTTCCCATAGGTGATATTATACTATCTTACAATTACCAAGATAACACGAATACAACAACAAAAACCTGAATCGCCTACAAACAAATAAAAGGTTCAAAGGAACGCCATTTATTAGGACAAAACACAACATGCGAATTTTCGGGGTAATCCCCTTTATCAAGCTACAAAACGACACTTAAACAACAATTAAACGGTTTTAAAAAATCGAAAGTTCGCACGTAGTTTTTTTTCTCCCGATAAATAGCTTCTTGTTTCAGAATTTTCCACCCTTCTGAATCGCCTACAACTCTCTTCTGGCATGCTGGTAAATATAAAAGTGCGTACTGCATAAACTCCACCGAAGGTACGTCCCCATCCTGTTGCTTTGACGAATTTGGCTTCGTTCTGATCCGACCTTCGCTGCTGCCTGGGTGGAATATCAAGTTTCTGTCAACCTCTCTGTCCTCTAAAACACGACACCGCGGGTAGAGTTCCACTGGGCTTCCTATTGTCTCCGTGCAGACTAAATGTCTTTCATGGGATGGACCAAAGTTCAGAAAATAGTCAAAGTACCCCCCCCCCCCCACCTCTTTCCTCTGCCAGTCGGGGAGACATTGGCCCAAGGTGAAAAAGGAGCCGGATGTAGGTATAGCATACATATGAAATGTGAAATGTGCAGATATTGGATATTCACATGGAAGAGTTAGACAATGGACAGGTACACGTTTAACGATTTTTGCTTTTTTAGTACGTCATTGTCCCTTGTGGGAAATCCGGGTCGCCTTATCCGGGTAAGGCACAGCAGCCGCAAGAGCAGCGCCACCCACTCCTGTTGGTGTGTGCAGTATTTCTGAAGAAGGAGCTTCCTTCTCGGAGATTCGTACTGGACATTTTTCCAAGTCGGTTACCGTGTGGACACCCCTACAAGCAACGGTGTCGCTGCCAGTGTTTTGGATTTTTAATGCGCCCACAGATGTTGCCGAGAGATGCACTACGATGCAGTCGGACAGTTCCTCAAATCTTAATTCAGGGCCTATACTTCTCATGCATTCGAAGTCCACATTTTCTTGGCAAGCAGCAGACTTTAACATCAGTCTGTGGCGCATGTCTGTCTGTCTTGTTTCTGTCTGCCTGGCTAGTCTGTGTCCGCGTCTATGTCCGTAAGTCTGAGTGTGTCTGGTGTTGTTGGTTTTTTTGTTTCTCTCTGTGGCTCTGTCTGTCTGTCTGTCTGTCTGTCTGTCTGTCTGTCTGTCTGTCTGTCTGTCTGTCTCTCTCTCTCTCTCTCTCTCTCTCTCTCTCTCTCTCTCTCTCTCTCTCTCTCTCTCTCTCTCTCAGTATGTCTGTCTGTCTCTGTCTTAGAATAACAGTACAGCTGTTCCTGATTCTTTGCAGTCAACTTTTCAAAACGACCCCGAAACACTGTCTAGGTGTAGTTCGCAAACCCGTTTTTCAGACGGAACAGCATGCGGATCGCTGATTGAGCAACAACGCTGTTGACATACCTCGATGAACTACAGCTGTTACTACAACAGCAAAACTATATACTACGGCTTGGAGATTTGTCAGCCGCCTCAAGTCGGTAGACGGGTAGCAACAGCGGTGGGATTACAGAGGTTTTAAAACGGCATTGTCTTCACGTCAACCCGAACGTTAACCCCCAATGACACAATGCACACCACAGTCGCTGCTGGGAAGGGCAAGCTAGCGGGCGGTTCATGCCATTCACCACTTAAAGTCTCAGTACGCTACTGTAATGTCCAACTAGCAGACGAAATAATGTTAATCAGCATTATCTCCCTTATAGTTATATTTGCACCTGCGCCGGTACTAAGCAACTTGATATACACATAACATGCGCAGTGACACTAACTGGAAAACGCCCACCTAACCGTGATCCAGAGTTGCAACGGACAGAGCTGGTGCAAGACACCAAAGCCTTGATGGTGCAAGACACCAAAGCCTTGATGGTGCAAGACACCAAAGTTACGTGTCCATTCAGCCACCACTTAAACTAGATCTCAGTACATGTCCATCTCAGCCACCATTTAAAGTAGATCGCAGTTCGCTACATGTTCATGTCACCCGCCATTTAAAGTAGATCTTAATTAGCTACATGTCCATCTCAGCCACCACTTAAAGTACATCTCAGTACATGTCCATCTCAGCCACCACTTAAAGTACATCTCAGTTCGCTACATGTTCATGCCATTTCCATCTCAGCCGACACTTAAAGTAGATGCCAGTTAGCTACATTTCCATCCCAGCCGCCACTTAAAGCAGATCTGAATTAGCTACATTTCCATCGTTTGGAACTTGATATGGTGGGGGGAATCCAGAATTTAGACAGTGGCGGGAACCGAGATCCAAATTTAGACACGGGGGTAGAGGAGGGGGATCAAGATCCCAGGGAATTTAGACACGGGGTAGAGGATGGGGATCAAGATCCCAGGAAATTTGGAGACGGGGGTCAAGATCCCACGCAATTTAGACACCGGGGGTAGAGGGGGATCAAGATCCCCCGAAATTTAGACACCGGGGCTAGGTGAGGGGGTCAAGATCCCAGGAAGTTTAGACACCGGGGGGACCGAGATCCCAGGAAATTATAATACAGGCGAGGACCGAGGTTCCAGGAAACGCCCGATATACCCAACGCTACAGTCACCACCAGAATGGTTCCCGCATTTACATGGGCAGCGATGAGAGCCAGTTTAAATTAATGCTTTATAAACTGTCTGGGGCTGCATTATAATACATACACCACAACCTGTGATGAGAAAAGAAGAGGCAAAGCAGGTAATCGAAACAACGTTTTCCGCTTAACATGCCTATTGGCAGCGTAACTAAGGCTTTACCATCAAGATCCAAACACAAATTAACCGTTTATCTGTTTTTTAAGTGTCATTTTGTGGCTTGATAAAGGGGATTTCCACGAAAATTTGCATACTGTGTGTCCGTGTTAAAATAAATAAGCATTCGTTTGAACCTTTTTTTGTTTGCTTCTTGTTTTAGAACGCTAGCAGTCATTCTGTTCCAGTTTTTTTCTTCTTTTTTTTCTTCCGGTTCACCGTCAAATCTATATATTTACACATACCGGGCTTATGCAGTCTGCGACCCGGCGACTCTCTTTGCCTTTTGTTAAGCAATGAGACTAGAATATTTTTGCCTTTATTAACCTTCTGCAGCAGTCGTTTTCAGGTTTAAGACGTGTGTCAAGTGTCGTAACTCACGATCACTACAGTTCGGTCGGCGTTAACAGTGTTCAAGAGATCACCCTGTTCCTTAATTTGGATTGTATGTATACAAGACTGATAGCGCGTTTCACACGCTTTTGGTGGGTTTCTGTGTGTGTGTGTGTGTGTGTGTGTGTGTGTGTGTGTGTGTGTGTGTGTGTGTGTGTGTGTGTGTGTGTGTGTGCCGTGGTGGTGCGTACGTGATGTGTGTGTGTTGTGTGTGTGGTGTGTGTGTGTGTGTGTGTGTGTGTGGTGTGTGTGTGTGTGTGTGTGAGAGAGAGAGAGAGGAGAGAGAGAGAGAGAGAGAGAGAGGAGAGAGAGAGAGAGAGAGAGGAGAGAGAGAGAGAGAGTCCTTCTGTGTGTGTGTGTGTGCGTGTGTGCATGCGCGCGTGCGTGCGTGCGTGCGTGCGTGCTTGCCTCCTTGTTTACAGAGC
>JABMCL010002481.1:1102500-1115000 GCA_018857735.1 Alviniconcha marisindica | reverse complement strand
GGAGGTTGGAGGGGGTCGGGAGAAGCGCGGTGGGTGGGGCGGGGGCGGGGGGAGGGCGAGGGGGGCAGGGGTTACCAGTGTGTACCGGTACATGCGATAATTACGTGTCCTATCTCATGGCGTACACATAGCAAATACACGTAATCAACAACAACAAAAATCTCTCTCTCTCTCTCTCTCTCTCTCTCTCTCTCTCTCTCTCTCTGTGCTTTATTTGCTGGTTGTATGCTCATAATATGTAACTGAATGATGTGCATGCGTTCATCTGGCGCTGTGAACACGCTATGTTTGTGTGGAAATTCTCATGTATAATGTTTCACTCACTCATTCATGCCTATATGTATAGAAATAATGCCTAGTTAGTTAGACTGGTTTTTGACTGAACCTAAGCTACAATCCTTGTAAAATAAAGTTTTCGAGTTCGATTTCTCTCTCTCTCTCTCTCTCTCTCTCTCTCTCTCTCTCTCTCTCTCTCTCTCTCTCTCTGCGAGCGTTTGTGAATAGACACGTAATTCCGTATTAATTATGATATGTATCAACACGATGTTCATCTAAAAGCCTTTCATAAACACACCATTCTGTTCCGTCCACCCGCCGCCCCCACCTCCTCCCCCTCCCCCCCAAAAAAGGGAGGGGGTGGGGAGGGAGGGGGGAACACAAGAAACAAACAGCTGAGATAGAGGAAAATTGCATTGGTAAAATTACATGGAATTTGTCATCGCTTTTAATTTTTCTTGTAGCTTAAAAAGGGTGTCCAAACGTCGTCGTTATAATAATAATAATAACAATAGTTCAGCGTTTGAACAGCATAATTCAAAACCAGTCAGTATTCTGGTACGATACCTTAGACAAGAATCGGGTTTTAGTCGGCAGGCCTCGTGGCGACAAGAACACTGATAAATACAAATAAACCCTTATTTCCAAATGAACTGGCGACGAAGCAGCAAATGCACACACTCTCTGTCATTATCTCGCCCTGAAATAACCGTCCTGGTTGACTATGCGTTAAAAAACAAAAACAACTTACTATCTTTGTCGGTGTGTTTTACATTATGCTGTCTGTGGCTTTTTCTCTTCTTCTTCCACTTCTTTTTTTCCTTCTTCTCCGTGTGTGTGTGTGTGTGTGTGTGTATGTATGTGTGTGTGTGTGTGTGTGTGTGTGTGTGTGTGTGTGTGTGTGTGTGTGTGTGTGTGTGTGTGTGTGTGTGTGTGCACGCGCGCGCGCGTGGTGTTTCTAAACACGCTTGTTTGTTTGTTTGTTTGTTAACCCTCCCAAGCTAAAACCGCGAGGTCCATCCAATGCTTGCAGCCGTTTTCCTACATCTGTGTAATACGTACGGCATCGGGCATCTGCACTCCGCCTTAACAGATTTTAATACTGGGATTTGTCATGACATGAAGATTATTCTTAGCACACCTAACACTTTGCTTTTCGCCACGACGTTCTGGCTGGAGACAATATGATGTCAATAAAATGAATGTTGCCGATTTGAATTGCCTCTGATCAGGGCAAAAATCGACTCTGAAACAACAACATTCATCGTTGCTAACAGCATTAACATTTTTAGGTTAAGGAGTAGTTTTAAGAAAATACGCAGTAAACTCAAAGTTTAGTTTTAGTACTGTATTCAGTACGATACAATACTACTTTATTAATCCTTAAAAAGGAAATCAGTTGTCTGCCTTTGACAAAAAATAAAAAGTACATAATTTCTTTTTTAACTTTACACACACACACACACACACACACACACACACACACACACACACACACACACACACACACACACACACACCACACAACAACAACAACAACAACAACAAAAATAAGGCGAAGAATGAGAAAGCAAGAATTAGTTCAAGGTCGACAGGGAAACACTCAATAAACACAGCAACCAGAGACTAAGAGAGAGAGAGAGAGATGCTTACCTGACACCCACACGACCCAGATGTCAAAGAGGTAATGACTCCGGTCCAGAGATTGGTGATGGTACTATACAGGGTGCCCTACAATCACACACGTAAGTTCACCACTTTTTCTCTCAACCACAGTCGTCTTCCACCGATACAACTTTGTGACCCCCTCTCCCCCCATTTTTTTTATTTTAACGGGCACGATTAACCCAGCAAAGTTTAGCCTGAAAATAAATTAAACATCTTTTTAAAAATTTTACTTTGTAATGCACGTATCACATTCACTGCCTGGAAACGAGGTCAGCGCGTAGGGACGTGAAGTCATCCTCAAAATTAAGTAACGTAATTATACACATAGACATATCTGCGGCTGTGCGTTCGTCTATGATACGTGCATTAACCGAGCTGTACTACCAGGTGTAATGCATGTCAGGTGTACAATTATCAAAGACGACTCCAGCTGTGAGAATTAGGTAACTACATCAGACTGTTGCTATTACCTCTCTTCAGCTGAAACGTGCACATTGCTCTTGAAACATGCACGGTGCTTTGAAACATGCATATATCTATTCTCTCTCGAAACATGCAGACTGCTCTTGAAACATGCACGGTGCTTTGAAACATGCATATATCTATTCTCTCTCGAAACATGCAGACTGCTCTTGAAACATGCACGGTGCTTTGAAACATGCATATATCTATTCTCTCTCGAAACATGCAGACTCCTTAAACATAACCATGTTCTTCAACTATACAGACTATCCTTTCAAACACAGGCCATCGAAATACTGCTGTCTTGAAACATGCACGGTGCTTTGAAACATGCATATATCTATTCTCTCTCGAAACATGCAGACTGCTCTTGAAACATGCACGGTGCTTTGAAACATGCATATATCTATTCTCTCTCGAAACATGCAGACTGCTCTTGAAACATGCACGGTGCTTTGAAACATGCATATATCTATTCTCTCTCGAAACATGCAGACTGCTCTTGAAACATGCACGGTGCTTTGAAACATGCATATATCTATTCTCTCTCGAAACATGCAGACTGCTCTTGAAACATGCACGGTGCTTTGAAACATGCATATATCTATTCTCTCTCGAAACATGCAGACTGCTCTTGAAACATGCACGGTGCTTTGAAACATGCATATATCTATTCTCTCTCGAAACATGCAGACTGCTCTTGAAACATGCACGGTGCTTTGAAACATGCATATATCTATTCTCTCTCGAAACATGCACACTACACTTAAAACATATACCATGTTCTTCAACTATACAGACTACCTTTCAAACACAAGGCCATCGAAATACTGCTGTTCTTAAAACATGCGCACCCAAATTTCGGGACAATTCCGATGAGCGCCCCCCCCCCCCCCCCCCCCCCCCATCGCCTCTCCATTTTCTTAGCATCTTTGTTTTGTTTTTGTTTGAGCAGCTGGCCGGAAATTCAGTTTGATGAATTCGTGATAGTGTCCATCCACCCATGACTTCCTGTGAATGATCAAATCAGTCTCTCTCTCTCTCTCTCTCTCTCTCTCTCTCTCTCTCTCTCTCTCTCTCTCTCTCTCTCTCTCTCTCTCTCTTTTCCTGAAGTAATGTTTACCAAAATGATTTGACAATATTTCAGAGACAGACAGACAGACAGACAGACGAGACTTGCTGTCTTGCGTTGCTCGAAATTAGGAATTAACTGTGTCGAATGTTAAAAACATCCAATTTCGAAAACAGAACAAGCCTTTTTGCTCTTGTTTTGCTCCTGTCAGATTTGCGGTTACGGTTATGTTCCAGATAGGGTGAATTTTATCCCCTAAAGTAGATAAAGATCAAATTACAACCTTTCTTCAGTTACAGTAATACAGTACACCACTAAAGATCACTTTCCTTCATTTGTTCTTGGCCTCTGTGCCTGTCTGGTACTTTTTTGTTTGTTACCGCTCCGGATCAGCTGAAACGCTCGGGTCAACTAACGATGGGTGCGAATTCAGCGTGTGCAAACCGCTTACCCACGATTGCAAGAATCACACACACACACACACACACACACACACACACACACGCTCTCACTCTCTCACTCTCTCTCTCTCTCTCTCTCTCTCTCCTCTCTCTCTCTGTCAACTCTAGCATGGCTTGTTTTTAACTTATTGGTCAAGCAAACTGACAGAGTAAGAACTTGGCCTCTCTCCCTCTTTCTCTCCCCCTCTCTCTCTCTCTCTGTCTGTCTCTGTCTCTGTCTCTCTGTCTCTCTGTCTCTCTCTGTCTCTGTTTGTGTGTGTGTGTGTGTGTGTGTGTGTGTGTGTGTGTGTGTGTGTGTGTGTGTGTGTGTGTGTGTGTGTGTGTGTGTGTGTGTGTATGTGTAAAACATCTAGCATGGCTTGTTTTTAAAGCTTATTGAGATCAAGGCGAAACTGACAGAGTAAGAACTATGGCCTCTCTCTCTCTTCCCGCAGAAAGTAAGGCCCTCTTTGCTGATCTGGATCCACATCTGTCAAAGGCTATCCATTTAAAGCTTTAAGTAGGTCAGAATATAGCCTCGTGTCTGCTTCTCCTGCTGGCAGGAACTTTACCTTTGTAATCATAGCCGCCGGCCTTCCTGGTTAGTTCGACTTTATCGCCAACCCCTCCCCCTCCCTGTTCAAATCGCCCCCTAAAATAAACACAATACGTCTGGCGAACGTTGAGTCTGACTTACGATTTGACCTTCGCGGTTGGCCTGGAGTAAACGTCAAGTGAAGAATCAATCGGTCAATCGGTCAGTCTCTATCTCTCCACTGATCTCCCCAGGACAACGGTCCACCACACCTTCAGCGGCTGAAGAGGAAGATAAGAAGGTAAATGGCTGTCTTCCAGGAAGACCAGAGGGTAAATGGATGTCTTCAAGGACCAGTACTGCATGACCACACACGCGTATGCGTTTTACACACGCACGGCCATAGGTGGGGAAGCGGTGATAGCTCAGTGGTTAGGGCGCCGGACTGGTGATCAAAAGGTCGCAGGTTCGAGTCCCGGCAGGAGCGGCAGGAGAATGTTCTCCAGGGTCAACTTTCTGTGCTGACTCTTGGGCCTGTTTCGGAATCTAACCACCACCACCCCCCACCCCCGCTCTCCCCCCTACCCCACTCCCTCAACCGTGTTTCCGCAGTAGCACGTAAAAGATCCCGGTCATTCTGCCAAAAGTGCAGGTGGCAGGCTACAGCTAAATACGCAAGAACTCTACGTATGTGCCTTTGCATGAAGTGACGTGACATGGTGCATGGTTGTATGATGTACACAGAACGCGCCGAGACGACAGCTGTTTCAGCCATGTAACAACCAAACAGCGCTGTAAGTACACCATTTCAGCGGATATTCAAAACGCGCTATAAAAAATAAAAAATAAAAAGAAAGAAAGAAAAAGAACTACAGTCACTCATTTAGAGTCACATGCGACAAGAGCGCAGTGATTCTGCTCGAGAGCGGAGAACAGCGCTACTTAAAGGCGACCAACAACAACAACAATGGGGCATAGTTCAGGAGCTGTGTGAGAGTCGAGGTGGCCGTCCTGGGCTAACGAGCCTTCTGGTTTCCGTGGACGTAAAGCTATATTGAACCATGCTTCGGCATTGGTCTCAGCTTGTCCCTAATGTCAGCTGACATCTGAGGACATTAAACAACACTACCTACCTGCCTACCAACAAGAAGGGCCCGCGAGACGGGTCAGTAAATTAGTGCCGGAATGACTCAGCGACCCAGTTAGTTCCAGCATGTAAGGGATGATGCTGGTCAAGCATGATGTATGGCCATGTCCAACAGCTGGTCATCCTGACCTATATTACCTGGCCTTCTCCGACGCGGCACCATTTGTCACCCTACCCGCCGTCGTTCTCAAGACAGGGCCGGTCATCCGCTTCAACGGATGCGTTGTCTTCTATTTATGCGCACGCACATTTAACGGAGTGCGCCGTTTCGTGTCACGGTCAACCCCTTCACTGCCACAGCCTGTAAAGTTTCCGGGCTGAAACGTGCACACATACACCCCTACAAACAGTATAATTATTTGATGGTCCTGTAACAAATCTACTTTCAATACTGTGCACTTTGATAGAAGTCCTTTCACGTGCTCATGCGAAAGGGGCAAAAAGGCCTTAATGGTTTCAAGTTTGGCACTTTTATCGCTCGTTTTCCGAGTGACGGCGCGGCAAGCGTGGCAGTGAAAGGGTTTCACAGTGAACAGAAGAGAACAGAAGAAGCATCGCGCGGGTATTATGGATAGAATTTGAACAAATAAAATGCACTCGCAGCATTTTTTTCTTCTTTTTCTGTGGTCGATTTATTGTGTGGTTTGTTTAACAAACAAAGTTTGAAGGTGGCAAAAACACATTTCTGAGCGCTGCCATTTTGTGTTTTGCAGTCTGTGCCTCTTACGTTATGGCTGCGCCCTGAGTACCTGACATTTGAAGCACAAGGATAGTCTGTCGCGTAAATATTGACAGAACAACAATACGGGGCCTGCAAAAGAAGTAAAATTATTTCCACACTGTCCACGTGTTTAGGCCAACTTGGGGTCCCCTTTAACAGTGATAGCATTCAACTAACCCTTCATCCGTAAACTGTTTTTTGCAGAAATAGTTTACAGAGAGATAATTAGCAAATAAATACAAATGATTTGATTTGGAAGATGGTCCAAGAAGGAAGAGAAATATAAACGATCTTCACCGAGTTTTAACTGACCAATTTAAAAAGACTGCGAGAAACCCAGAGGCTCTTTTAGCACCATTTCTATTTTGTCTCTGGTACAAACCACACGCACGAAACAGTATTTCAGCAAAGAGAAGTAGTCTACGCCATCAACTGTTTTCATGAAAATAAGTCTTGCCAGTCAACTGTGTTTCGTTGTTGCTGTTTGTTTTTTGTTTGTTTTGTTTTTGTGTTGTTGTTGTTGTTGTTTTTTTGTTGTTTTTACAATAGAATCAGCAGAGAGGTGTTCACCAGCTTCTGAATGAATGTGCGATTTATTTTCATTTCGACAACAGTTGAGATATCAAAAGGTTTTCTATTGTGTCCGATTTTATTTGGGTCGGTTAAACGGAATGTACCAAACGGCGGATGAAACTTCGCAAACGTTTTGTTGTTGCTGTTGTTGATCGCTTTTATATAGCGCTCTCTAGCAGACAGACAGCTCTCTTGTAACCCGTGATTCCGAATGAGTGACTAGCTTTGTTTTTATAGCGCGTTTTGGCTATCCACCGAAGTGGTTTACTTACAGCGCTGCTTGTTTGTTACATGGCTGGTGCCACGTGAAACTGCTGCCGTCTCTTTGGTTAAGTTTGTGGAGACTCATGACATGATGATTATGTTTGTGGAGACTCATGGTATGATGGTTATGTTTGTGGAGACTCATGGCATGATGGTTATGTATGTGGAGACTCATGGAATGATGTTTATGTTTGTGGAGACTCATGGCATGACGGTTATGTTTGTAAAGACTCATGGCATGACAAGGTCGCTGTTATTCACAGTAAGCTGTGATGGCAGGTGGCCTCGAGAGTGGGCATGACCTCACCCTACTGACCAAGTCAAACTGACCCTCAGTTAGGCCAGACGAGGCTGCAAAAAATAAACGGAGGGAGGTCAGTCACAAGGCTCGATGGACGCCACACGAACGACACGAGACAATAAGGCAGTTAACGGAGACTAGAACCGACTATAATAACTATGGCTTGGCATGCGAATAGAAACATATACCAGACAGATAAAATCCTTCAAGGTTACACATAGGAAAAAGCTATATTGTTGTTTTCTTTGTTCAGACAGAGCCGCGTTGAAGTCTGCATTATAAATGAAACATGCCCCTCTAGGTACATACAGTTGGGGGAGGTCGGCGGGGGGGGGGGGGGGGGGGGGGGGTTAACGTCGCAGAGGGGGGCGGGGGGGGGGGGGGGGTGGGGGGGGGTGGTGGTCAAAGACAAGTGTAACGTACACATGCTTACCTGTAACAGAATAATAATAATGATAAAAAACCAAACAAATAGAAGAAGCAGAAGAAGAAGAAAGTCAGCGGATGATCAATATCGGCAATTTGTAAGCGATGTATTGACGTCACGAGTACGAAACGAGACACAGCAACAGAGACCCGCCCTGTGTTTCTGCACGTGAGCGTCGCTACGGACCGGTTTGTTGTTGTTGTTGTTGTCGTTGTTGTTGTTGTTGCTGCTGCTGCTGCTGCTGTTGTTGGTGGTGGTGGTGGTGTGCGTGTGAGTGTGTGTGTGTGTGTGTGTGTGTGTGTGTGTGTGTGTGTGTGTGTGTGTATCTATCTATGTGTGTGTGTGTGTCTGTGTGTGTATTGTGTGTGTGTGTGTGTGTGTGTTGTGTGTTTGTGTGTGTGTGTGTGTGTGTGTGTGTGTGTGTGTGTGTGTGTGTGTGTGTGTGTGTGTGTGTGTGTGTGCATCTGTGCGTGTATACTGCGCGGTGTGTGTGTGTGTGTGTGTGTGTGTGTGTGTGTGTGTGTGTGTGTGTGTGTGTGTATCTGTGTGTGTGTGTATGCGTGTGATGTGTGTGTGTGTGTGTGTGTGTGTGTGTGTGTGTGTATGTGTGTGTGTGTGTGTATCTGTGTGTGTGTGTGTGTTCTTCTCAGGCTACGCGACATTTGCGTTCCGTACGGTCAAGGTGGAATCAATATTCGCCTCTCCCTGCTCGCCTTCTCAAAGTCCTCGCCATGGAGCAACGCGGCCGTGGGAAATAAGATCCTCCTTCGCTGAAAAGCTACAGCTATCAACGGTTCCCTCTTTACAGCCTGACGAGTAGGTCAGAATATAGCTTGCGTGCTTCACTTACTGCACGGAAATCTGCAGTTGTAAAAAAGGTGAAAAAAGAAAAGAAAAGAAAAAGAAAAGAAAAAAAGAAAAAAGAAGAAGGAAAAACAGAGAAACACGAGATTCGTGTTCCACACTGTGAGTCAGTGTTTTGCGTGTGCTTTGATGAACTGTGTTTAGTCGTGACCGTCAAAGTTGACTGGGCGCTGAAAACTAGGACTCAACAGTAAAAAGCCTTTGCGAGTGCCAGCCTCAGACAACAATCACTGGCAAGACAAGAAACGCAAGGTAGATAACATCCACCAGTCAACCATATCAACACAATCAAAAAAGCAAGCAAGCAAACAAACCCACGTACACACACACACACACGCGCGCGCGCGCGCGCGCGCACGCACACACGCACGCACGCACACACGTGCACACGCACGCACGCGCGCGCGCGCGCACACACACACACACACACACACACATACACACACACTACAGAGACAGAGAGACAGAGACAGAGAGAGAGACAGAGAGAGACACATACAGAGACAGACAGACTGACAGAGAAAGAAAGAAACAGAAATCACATGTCGTTGCAACAAGCATTGAAATTACTATTCATTTAAAAGGGGAAATCGATTTCGGCATCCATCATTGTCTCATTGTCCAGTGAATTGTGTCCACACCATCTGCATGAAATACTGTGATGATGACTTCCGCTTCACAGAGCTGAGGGGTTTCTGGGGATGCAGGTAGGCCACACACTGATGATGACCTATGTCCCGATGAGTCCAAACACTCACAATTCAAGGTGACAAAATAATGTCTCCAAGTGTCCCGAATACATGGATACCGCTAAAGGTCGCAACTGTCCTGAAAAGGACGTACATCTGTCGCTAAATATGCCCAGTTACTGCTAATGTTACAATTGTCCAGAAGCGGCCGAACAATGGACTACTAAAACGGATAGTTACCTGTCCTGAAGAATCCACACATCTAGCACTAAGTGGCGAAAGAGCAGAGAGCCAAAGAATGTCCACGGTATGTTGTAGGCAACGTTTGCTTGGCCATGTCTACATACAGCAAGACGACTCAGCGGTCTGTCAGTTTATACACTCGGTGTTTTGTGTTTCTCAGTCGCATTGTTCGATCTGGGGACCTTTGCTATTATTTCTTCTCTTTTACTTCTCTTCCCCCCCGCCCCCCCCTTTTTTTTTAACCGAGAGAATATTCTGATCAAATGAAGTTCGCCTCTTTAAGTTCAAGCCAAATCGATGGAAGAACGATGTGACAGCGATGCCAAGGCCCCATGCAGACAGCTTGACAGCGATGATTGTGAGTGGCTGATATTATATATATATATATATATATAATATATATATATATATATATATATATATATATATGTGTGTGTGTGTGTGTGTGTGTGTGTGTGTGTGTGTGTGTGTGTGTGTGTGTGTGTTGTCGTTAACAACACTTGCGGATTACGATGATGATAAAATATGAAGACAAAAAGCAGAAAACTACAATTTTTTGCCCTAGTTGGGGCTTCTTCGGGGACTGGCGGGGAAACTCTGTAAAATTAAAGACTGGAAAAATGACCAAAATGTATACATGTGGGATGTTGGGTTGGGTTCGGAAGGAACAAAAAAGGTTGTATATACATGGTTTGGCTTGGCTTCTCTACGTCGATGCATATGGACATAAGTTAGCCCTTCGAACTAGTTCCTATAAAAGAGCACGTTGTCACCTAGACCGTCCACCGCTCCGATTGATTGAATGTTGGCTGAATGAGCTGATTCACGAGCCGTTTCGGTCGTATGTTTGAGAGGAGGACGGTTCAAACCTCGTGTGGTCGGATCCATCCGTCTTAAATACTGGCTTGCACACAGTCGTATATTACACATGCTTTAGCTATGCGATCTTTGCCTCGCTGCAGCCGAAACTGACGGGTTAAAGTCAGGGGAAGGTCGAAGTATTCAACCTTGCCGCTATTCGAGAGTTACCATCCATGTCTTTCTTTCACTTCCGTCCACACGGCGGGCGCTCATTGGCTGGCGGAAGCAGTTCATCTGTTTCAAATATATATCATGCTGTATTTGGAACGGACAGGTTGAAACCGATGCCCTGATTCGCTTCAACCGTACGGATGTATTATACTGGCACACGATCCGTTTGAGATTAGGTCGGGCGGTCCTGCTGAACCATACGGCCAAAACGGCCCGTGTATCCGTGCCTTAGGCCGCCTGGATCGAACTTCATGTTGGGGATACCTGGCTGCAACACCAGTTGCCCTCGTTAGAGATACCTGGCTGCAACACCAGTAGCCCTCGTTAGAGATCGCTGGCTGTAACACCAGTAGCCCTCGTTAGAGATACCTGGCTGCAACACCAGTAGCCCTCGTTAGAGATACCTGGCTGCAACACCAGTAGCCCTCGTTAGAGATCGCTGGCTGCAACACCAGTAGCTCTCGTTAGAGATAGCTGGCTGCAACATCAGCTGCCCTAGTTAGTCCTAACCAGAACCGGTAGACCTCCATACAGCCTCGGGAATGTTACTTCTGGCATGTTCCAGTGAATCGGATGCAGTTTGCAATCCCCGCTTCCGGCACGACCCCCCCCCCCCCCTCCCCCCCCCCCCCCCCCCCCCCCCCACCACACACACACTGTACTCTCTCTCTCTCTTCTCTCCTCTCTCCTCTCCCCCACCCCCCCTCTCTCTGTCTCTCTCCATCATTACTGTGGTAGTCAATGTTGTTATTATTGTTTTATGTGTAGCCTGTTGGCATGTATATTAGCAGGGGCAGATTGTAAGAACAGGCAACTGCCTTAAATCTTCACCCTTGTGTAATAAAGTTCTGAGCTCTCTCTCTCTCTCTCTCTCTCTTCTCTCTCTCTCTCTCTCTCTCTCTCTCTCTCTCTCTCTTATAGTATAAACGACAAAGCCCGGACAAGTGAGAGAGAGAGAGAGAAGATCAAACTCGTTTTTACGAGGGTAACAGATAAGCATGTATGCTTTTTTTACATCCAGCCCTCGCCCAAACTATTCTAGATCTAATTATGCATCTACATGTTTTCTAAGCTACGACACACCAGACAGGGAGATAGAGGGGTGGGGGGGGGGGGGGAATGGGGGGGGGGGAGGGAGAGTCCTTTATTTATGATGTTACTAGATAAGCGCGGAGTTGCGTTTATCACACCCATCGAAAGCCGGGTGATTTTAGATCAGATCATATTTTGTCTTCATGTGCACTTTCTACCCGGCTGAACTATCACATATGAACCCAGATTGTTGTACTGCGGCCAATGCACTGCAGTTTTTGGTGCTGAAAGTCGGGCAGCTGTCAGGTACATCGATGAAAAAGTATTAGAGACTGTAACGATAAAATCGTTACCTTCTGGAACAATGACTAAACGGTCAAATCCAACAGGATCTGAGACATTGCATTCTTAAAGGCAGTAAAGGGAATGCACACATGTCATGCAGGTCCACCCACTTCGACTGAACAAGAATCAAGTATCGGGAAATCCATATAGAAAGTACAAAAATAAAGCTATTGACGATGCAAGAATGTCGTGCAGATCCGAAGAAAATAACTAGACAACTGAAGAGAAAGATATAAATAAAACACGAAAACAAAAAAAGCAAAACCACACCCAAGAAATCAGAACAAAAGGCGCAAGCAGATCTACACAAATAAACATACGCACACGCGGGCGCATCTCTCCCACTTACCCACCCCAAACCCCACAAAGAAAATAAAGACGAAGAAGAAAATCAAGACGCAAAAGAAGG
>JABMCL010002481.1:1087500-1095000 GCA_018857735.1 Alviniconcha marisindica | reverse complement strand
GCGCACACACAAATACGTTAGTTTATGGCTGTTTACATGACAAAGAATATTCTCATCTCTCTCCCTGTTTACATCACAAAGGGTACTATCCCCTCTTCTCTGCCTACTTACATCACAAAGGGGAATATCCCCTCCTTTCTCCCTGTTTACACCGCAAAGGGGAATATTCCCACCTCTCTCCCTGTTTACGTCACAAAGGAGAATAGTCCCATCTCTCTCCCTGTTTACGTCACAAAGGGGAATATCCCCTCCTCTCTCCCTATTTACATCACAAAGGGGAATATCCTCTCCTTTCTCCCTGTTTACACCGCAAAGGGGAATATTCCCACCTCTCTCCCTGTTTACGTCACAAAGGGAAACGTCCGCTCTTCTCCCCCTTTTACATCACAAAGGGGAATATCCCCTCCTTTCTCCCTGTTTACGTCACAAAGGGGAATATCCCATCTCTCTCTCTCTGTTTACATCGCAAAGGGTAATATCCCTTCCCTTCTCCCTGTTTGCGTCACACAGGGGAATATCCCTTCCTTTCTCCCTGTTTACGTCACAACTAAGGGTAATATCCCTATCTCTCTCCCTGTTTACATTGCAAAGGGTAATATCCCCTCCTTTCTCCTTGTTCACGTCACACGGGTAATATCCCCTCCTTTCTCCATTTCTTGCTGTAGACTAGTCTTCTGATTGATCGCCTCTGTATAGCGCTATTCTCTCACTGCGCTCTTGTCGCATGTTACTGATTGAGTGACTGTCGTTTTTACATAGCACATATAAATATCCACCGCAGTGGTGTACTTACAGCAGTAATTGCCTGTGACATAGCTAATCGGGTGTCACGCAAGACTAATGCCTTTCCAGCGCACGTTCTGTGCACACCAGACTACCACGCACCAATTCACAGTATTATTCGAAGCCACCTACGTTCATCTGGTCTTTCCATAATCCAGGCTTGCGAACCCAGGTCTTTCAGCGCATTCTAGGTTATTTTAGTGTTCCATAATCCACCGGACTCCGACATGAACCACAGGTCTTTTCAGCGCATGCTAGGTTATTTTAGTGTTTCCATAATCCACCGGACTCTGGCATGAACCACAGGTCTTTCAGCGCATGCTAGGTTATTTTAGTGTTTCCATAATCCACCGGACACTGGCATGAACCACAGGTCTTTCAGCGCATGCTAGGTTATTTTAGTGTTTCCATAATCCACCGGACTCTGGCATGAACCACAGGTCTTTCAGCGCATGCTAGGTTATTTTAGTGTATCCATAATCCACCGGACTCTGGCATGAACGACAGGTCTTTCAGCGCATGCTAGGTTATTTTAGTGTATCCATAATCCACCGAACTCTGACATGAACGACAGGTCTTTCAGCGCATGCTAGGTTATTTTAGTGTCTCCATAATCCACGGACTCCGGCAGAAAATCTTCGGAGCGGGTGCAAAGTACAGAAAGTAACGATGACCAAGCTCCGCCATGCTTAACTGGGTTTTAGGCCTGAAGTAAATCAGAATATTACCGCTTTGTGTGTCACACCTGTTGCCAAGAGTTCTGCATTCCCGTCTCATTCAACCTCTTTTCTTCAAATCCTCTTCCGTCACAAAGCGATATGTGTCATAAACAGTTAATGAGACAGATTCTTAGGAACTGGTGAATTTTATTTAGTAATACTATAATGATGATAATGATGACGATGATGATGATGATAATAATAATAATAATAATAAAGGACATTTATGACGCGCCTGGCCTGTCGAGGAACAGGGCAGCGCATATGCAATAACAAATCACTATAATCAACAGAAAACAGCACACCCACACTGACACACCCCTTCCCTTCACACGCACGCGCGCACACACACACACACACACACACACACACACACACACACACACACACACACACATATATATATATATATATATATATATATATAAGAAATATGTAATTGAGTTTTGATGACGTTGTAATTGTCACTGCAGGCTTCTTAGACCGGTTTTCGTGTTTGTTTGTTTTTTGCAAAACATGAATTCGCTATTTTCGTACTGCGTTTCTCCCGAATAGGCCCGTGACCTAGCCGGTTGACTGGGTGGTAGACAGCGTGAAACAGCTTCCTGCCTTAGCTGATGACCGCTGTGTCTCGGCGGGACGTGAAACCTGATATATCCACTCGCCTTTCCAGCTTTAGCGAAGTCCTCGCCTCTTAGGATGAGGGAGGGTCAAAACGCCAGAACGACTTTGAGCTGAGATCGACTTTCAGGTTTTGAGTAACAACACTTTGCCCTTGGGTCTTCGGTCACCTCCTTCGCGGCGATGTTTGTGCAATCTCACTAGCTCGCACTGAGTGGCCGTTTGGTTGATGGTTTATAGGATTTGATTTCCATACTGTCGCTACTAAAGAGCCGTTCGGGAGAATGACTCTCTGTGTGCTCGGCTCGGACGCAGGTACGGACACATGCACTGACTTAAAGAATGTGTACACGCACGCAGACACGCACTGAACGCACACATATACTACGCACGCGTGCACTCACACACACACACACACACACACACACACACAACACACACACACACACACACACACACACTTCTCTCTCTCTCTCTCTCTCCTCTCTCTCTCTCTCTCTCTCTCTCTCCTCTCTCTCTCTCTCTCTCTCTCTCTCTCTCTCTCTCTCTCTCTCTCCTCACACACACACACACACACACACATATACACGCACTGCAACACCCCACGACACACACACACACCACACTCACCACACACACACACACACACACACACACACACACACACACACACACACACACACACACACACACACACACACACACACACACACCACAAACTCCGGACTGATTCGGAGCCAGGGTGATTGAAACAGTTAGATGTGTGTGTGTGTGTGTGTGTGTGTGTGTGTGTGTGTGTGTGTGTGTGTGTGTGTGTGTGTGTGTGTGTGTGTGTGTGTGTGTGTGTGTGTGTGTGTGTGTGTGAACCAGCTGTAAATAGCTCGAAAACAAGTAAAACGCGGGTATTTAAGAGCGTGCCTGTCTCAGTTACACTGACACACACATGCTGTCCCGGAAGATCCCCTGACCTAAGTTAGGGTTTCCGCCGCCAGGGTCGGATGCCTGGATCGATTTCATGTCAGCTGTGACCAAGAAGCAAAGGACATCATCACGGCATTGCGACTGTCCTGGAGCATTTCGATTCCTTGTTATTTCTGCAGTATCGTTCTGTTTTGCACATCCTCCAGACTGATATGTCCTGCATGATGTGTCTTGCCACATACGTATAAGAGGTCACATGTCTGCATGATGTGTCTTGCCACCTACGTATAAGAGGTCACATGTCTGCATGATGTGTCTTGCCACATACGTATAAGAGGTCGCATGTCTGCACGATGTGTCTTAATGCCACATACGTATAAGAGGTCACATGTCTGCATGATGTGTCTTGCCACATACGTATAAGAGGTCGCATGTCTGCACGATGTGTCTTAATGCCACATACGTATAAGAGGTCACATGTCTGCATGATGTGTCTTGCCACATACGTATAAGAGGTCGCATGTCTGCACGATGTGTCTTAATGCCACATACGTATAAGAGGTCACATGTCTGCATGATGTGTCTTGCCACATACGTATAAGAGGTCGCATGTCTGCACGATGTGTCTTAATGCCACATACGTATAAGAGGTCACATGTCTGCATGATGTGTCTTGCCACATACGTATAAGAGGTCGCATGTCTGCACGATGTGTCTTAATGCCACATACGTATAAGAGGTCACATGTCTGCATGATGTGTCTTGCCACATGCGTATGAGAGGTCGCATGTCTGCACGATGTGTCTTAATGCCACATACGTATAAGAGGTCACATGTCTGCATGATGTGTCTTGCCACATGCGTATGAGAGGTCGCATGTCTGCATGATGTGTCGTAATGCCACATACGTATGAGAGGTCACATGTTTGCATGATGTGTCTTAATGCCACATACGTGTAATGGAGTGGAGTAGTAGAAGGACAGGACACAGGCAGCGGAGTCAGTCAAAATGGAGACCATAATTTCTCCATCTGTGGTACTCCACCACAACAATCTTCTTGGCAGAAGACTATGCTTGAGATAAACATCTCTCCATCTTCCATGCTGCTGTTCAAAACATGTGCTGCTAACACCAAGTTTTAACATGTAGTACTACAAAAAGCAACACATCTGCACAGCATACTTTCACAAGAAGCACAGACATTTTTCTCCTCTTTAATACAGATGTGGGAAAATCTATATGATCTTGGTCCAAAGGAAATCATACTTCAGGTCTTAACTGTATTTTGGGTTTCTGCCATGAAGAAATAAGAAGAATACAATGGGCACACAGGTCTGCTATTAGAAACTGAGAAAGTGACAACACACAAATAGCTTTTCAAAACAGCTGAACCACCTCTCCCCCACAAAAATAAAGAGCTGGGGTGGGTGAGATTTGGCAGGTAGTGGTGAGAACCACCAACTGTATAAAGTGACCCCAGGCCACAAAAAGCACGACACTGAAGCAAGTGGTGGTTCACAATGTCACAGACACATTTTCTCCCCCTGCCATGTTGTGTACATCACAAAAAAATTACCTAAATGAGAAAAATATATTTAAAAAAGCAACTTCTTTCTCTAGTTTCTTTCTGTTTCTTCAAGTTGCATCTATTCTGGTACAATGAGCAAGACTGTGGTTCTGGTCAACTACAGCGTCATCTTTTCAGATACAGACCAACATCTATCCACAGATTGCTATGCTTTAGGTTTCCAACTCCGGGCAACAAACACGACACAAACACAATCAGATTTTGGGTTTTGTTTCCGAGACCTAGCAAAATATTGACAAACATCAGCCACAGTAGAGAAAGTCTGATCCAGACTATACCTGGACATAACTCACTGGTGTGCACACAGAAGGTTACGCTGACAATAAGAAACAAACGACACTACAGAAAAGTAGCTGACTCAGTAGGAGTGTGCACCACCAACAACAACAGTTACAAGTCCAAAGGACTTCAGCAGCGCTGTAATGGAACAAATGTCAACAACAGCCAAAGTTCCTTTTATCCACACCATCAGTCTTTTTCTCAGAAGAAGATGGGTTGTGTCTGCAGTGCAGTCTGGCTGTCATAGGGTTTGCTCTGCTGCTGCTGCTGCATACCATAGCCACCGCCAGTGTTACCACCTTGCTGCTGCTGTGCTGTGGGGCGGTCATGTGGCGTTACGCAACACGCAGCGCTTCAAAACAAAAGCGTCGTCTGCTCCGGTTCCCGGGTTACTCTAGTAACAGTACAGTAATGAAATTGCATGGATCTGATAACCGGGGCGGGATTATTGTAAAAACGTACAAAGAGCACTTGCTCACATACGTATAAGAGGTCACATGTCTGCATGATGTGTCTTAATGCCACATACGTATAAAAGGACTGAAAATAACAAACAAAGCCCTAAAATCGAGTAGAAAAGCGATGGTTGACTGCCAGAACCTAGCGTACGTATTTTTACTGGAAATAAGTCTGGAATTTCTGGGTTCTGGAGGTCAATCCTCGATAGGTACTATTATTCTATTCATTTCTTTTGGTTCAAAAGTGAATTTAGGTGACCTGAATTACTTGCGAGGGATTACTGAAGAAGTGCAAAATAAGAAAGAAAAGTGCCATATAATCTTGCTGGTTTTAAATCTGCAACTGACACAAACGGAGACAGCAGACGCTGTTTCTGTACAATTGATGAAGTGTGTGAAAGAGTCCGGGAGGAAAGGGCATATTTATTCCTGCCGAAAATCAACTAGCACACGAGTTCATCTTTTTTTCTTTTCTTTTTTCTTTTTCTTTTTCTTCTTCTTTATTTGTTGTTTTAAAAAAAAGGAAAACAATTTAGTATTACAAAACAAGACGATGCACCCATTTTCGATTCTTATGCGTGAGTCACGCAAGCAACTGTCGCAGTACTCCAACAGACTGTCAAACCTACGAAGTTCTGAGTTTGGTAACAGGGTTTGTGGTGGTTGTTTGTGGTCTTTACGACTGTACCCAAATCCGTCTCACTGACTTTTTGCTTCAACGCACGCCCAGAGTTACGTAATAGGTTCCTGGTGGGTTTTTCTTACGCGGAGATAAAATAGCCGTCTATTCACATGAATCGCTCGGGAAACATCGAGAGCATTGTCAGGCCCCACTTGTCTGGTGCAGCCTAGCTTCCTGCTCTGACCCGACCCTGCACTTCTCTTTCACAGTTCAAAACTTCTCTTAAAACCTTTCTGTATACTTCTGCCTACTCTGAGCTGCTCTAACCCTCTCACGGGCATTGGAAGCTGTACCAGTAAAAAAAACAAAAACTGATTTTTACTGCTGCTGACGCCTTTACTGGTGATTATTACGGGCGGAGGGGGAGGGGGGGGGGGCGGGGGGGAGATGGAAGGGGAAGGAGGGAGTGATGTGTGTGGGGTGTGTGTGGTGTGGTGGTGTGTGTGTGTGTGTGTGTGTGTGTGTGTGTGTGATGTGTGTGTGTGTGGTGTGTGTGTGTGTGTGTGTGTGTAGTGTGTAGTGTGTGTGTGTGTGTGTGTGTGTTGTGTGTGTGTGTGTGTGTGTGTGTGTGTGTGTGTGTGTGTGTGTTGTGTGTGTGTGTGTGGTGTGTAGTGTGTGTGTTGTGTGTGTAGTGTAGTGGTGTGTGTGTGTGTGTGTGTGTGTGTGTGTGTGTGTGTGTGTGTGTGTGTGTGTGTGTGTGTGTGTGTGTGTGTGTGCGCGTACACGTGCGAGTGTGTGTGGATGCGGGAGAGAGTAGTGAGGAACAGAGTAAGCCCTGTAACGCAATTATTAAATTAGGTTGTGCACACTTCTACTCGTATTTAGTGTGTGGCGCTTTGAACCTCAACATGTATCACAGAGCGATTCGGCGCATTAGAAATGCATTTATTACCATCATTATTATCCCCGTGAGACCGATCTGATTGTCACCTGAACACACTGGAAGCAAGGTCGGCCTGGAGACTGGGGGGGTTTGGGTGGCCGGGGCGGGGGGTGGGGCGGGTGGGGGGGGGGGGGAGGTTAGGGAGTGAGGGTATCATGCACCTACAGGTCCTTTCACCACCAGTCTCCATGACTCGTCAGTAGCATCGTGGTCAATGATGTAGGTAAACACGGATTGTCTCCAGGCCTCAGTGTCGTTTAATTGCTCCGGTTCACTCAACGTTTAATCTCCCATCTTGCCTCCTGGTCACTCGCCTCCAGCTAAGGGTCAAAAGGACGTGACCTGTGGAAGGAGAAATAGCTGTTTGGAGAGAGTGGGGAACCGGTGTCAGTCCTCAGACCCACAGGTCAGTACGGCTGGAGGGCGGGGGCGAGGGGGCGAGGGGGGGAGGGGCGAGGGGGGGGGGAGGGAAAAGGGGGGCAGGGAGTGGAGGAGATGGGAGTAGGCGCGGGTGGTCCAACATTTAACATGCGATCAGCGTTTCGCGGAGCCGAGTCCTTTGTTC
>JABMCL010002481.1:970000-1072500 GCA_018857735.1 Alviniconcha marisindica | reverse complement strand
ATAAAATAGGTCTAAATTTTTACCAGTCTTGCAATGGCAATCACTCAAAAACCCCCTCATCCTCTCCTTTGTCTGAAGGACAGAAACTGGAACTCGAGCTCTAAAACTTTATTTTACAAGGATTGTAGTTTTGTTTCGTCAAAAAAACCCCTCTAAAATAGTCCTGGAAAACTAGGTGATTTAAAAATTTAAAATTACGGCTCTTTATATTACATACGGGTTATGGTGATGAATTTGATACATGAGAGAGAGAGAGAGAGGAAAAAATTAAAAAAAAAAAAAAAAAATTCTTTTTAACCTTTTGTGTTTTTGATTCAAGACTGCGGCATTGTTTTTGGGTTATAATATTAAATATATAATATATATATTATATATATTATTAATATATTATTGCGTCATGTAATCTGTGATTGCTTCAGCTTATATATGCGCTATGCAATTGAAAGTCCTTTATGGTAGAAGTGTGTGGCGTGGCACATGATTTTTTTTATCACAGTCAGTGACTGACGCGGAGTGGAGATTTGGCTGGCTTGAGGCCAGGTCTATGTTCTTACTAGTGTCAGAACTTTGACATGCAGCGCTGCCTAAAACTCGATGACTCGGTCGTACTAAGGTCTATAAATGTCCAAGGTCTCATCTGAGTTTTCTAGATTAAAAGTGACGCAGCGCTTGGATCAAGTTATTATTACGCCGAAGAGAAATGAGTTTTTAGTTTTATTATCCAATTATAAAAAAGCCGTAAACTTCCTATAGCGCCAAACACCAGGAGGTTTAAGGTGTAAAACACCCGTGTAAACATGAATTCATTACTCCGGCTCGGGACATTATCATCCAGACTGTCAACAACAGGAATGGTTTACTGAAGGGCTTGGAGACTGGTGAAGTTTCAGCTCCAAATGGATTTGCAAACACCCACCAGTGAGAAGCGTCTTTTGTTCTCTAATAGACTGCGATTCACCGTCTTCTGTCTCCAGAGTCGAGTGCCTCACCTTTTAGTCTAGCCACCAGAGCGGCCTTCACCTCAGCACGGTCTTGCGTGCCGTCCCCTCCGCCGGCCGGCGGAGTTGCACTACAAGCCTACACTTAGGCCTACTTGCCTACTAGTGGTTCCAGTTGCTAAACACACACACACACACACACACACACACACACGCACGGGCTGGCACGCACGCACGCACGCACCGGCACGCACACACGCACACACACACACACACACACACACACACACACACACACAACACACACACACACACACACACACACTTTCCCCTTACTCCACCCCTCTCTCTCTCTCTCTCTCTGGCATTGAAGCAGTTGCAGCGATACTCAGGGGTGAGGTGTGGTCGTGACCTGACTTGTCTGACTCAGTATGGCTCGGTCACAACCTGGTCAGTCACTACTTGGCTCGGCTCAGTCACGTATCACAACTTGTCGTAGCTTGGTCACGCGGCTCCGTCGTCCGGCTGGCTTCCCAGGCTTCAGAAATGATCCACTCAGTGAAATTCCCAGGGCCCGGGAACATTTCCCAACTGAGACAATGACTACAGCGATCACTGACAAGTATAAGCACAAATGTGTTGACTCAACGCCACTCAATCCGCTTAAGCGTTAACTTGGGTCGACTTGTCTTAGTTGACTTAGATGGCTTGATCTTTTGCACAGTTTTGATTTGACAAGTACGTAGTGTTTTTTTTTTAAAGCCGCCTCAGTGGTCAGCCTCAGTTGGGTCATATTAGGGTGAAACACAATATATAAATATCAGTCAAACATTGCTGCATAAAATCGATCTAAACAACTAAAAGGACAGGAATTGCTTCATAACATCGATCTAAACAACTAAAAGGACAAGAATAGTAATGATGTTAACCGATGTTTTAAAAAGGCCTCAGTTTCGGCAATATTTAACTTGAATTATGCCTGAATCAGCGGCGACAAATTGTTAGACGTCTATTTCCGTCAGAAAGTCTACGGTGGAATCCATGGAAATGAACAACATCCTCAAAGAGTTTACTGCAACGTATCATTTTCTCCAGTATCAATTAATTTCGATCATATAGCAAATTCAGTAAAAAACTTATTGTACTGACTGAACTGAAGCGACTCGTCGTTGCATGGAGCAAACAACAAGAAACAGAAAGTGATGGATGAATGGCCAACGTGTAGCCTGGACAGAACAATTTGTTCTCTTGGAACGACATGACCTAACAAAGCTTCGGTCCCCAAACTCTGTCCGCAACGATCTCAAGTTCTGGGCTGATAACGAAGTGGACACTGTCTGCGGTCACAGCAAGGGACGTAATCTTTTAAGTATCATTTCGAGCTTTGCACAGTACGGATTATTACCCTTTACGTGTGTGCCGCTGCATTGGCACAAAAGAAGTTTGATCACTGAACTAAGAGTTTGATCCACACTCCCGGCTCCTTTCCTGCGGGTCTCGGAGGAAGGAGGAAGTAAACCGATGCTTGCACTTCGAACTCGATCATTCGTGTCAACAGTCCCTTTGTGAGAAAGCATCCGACAGTCACACCAGTCACCATCAACAATCGGATTATCAGTACCGTTATGTAGCTTTCGGCTTTAGTTCTTTCTACACAACTAAAAAAATTGACTGAGTGTGACGAGTCTGCACGGCATTGGAAGAACTAACAAATGATCCAGGTTTTATCCTGTCCCGGTCGACCGGGAGTCACTGGGTGCCGCCGCGGCCGCCAGACTGACACCGACTTGCGTTTTCAAAAATGCGTGTAAAGTCAGTTACGCCGGCCGCCAGGGATTTGTTGTCAACATTTCCAGGGCCGGATCGGGTAGATGTTGTTGACATCAGTTTCAAGGGCCGGACCGGGTAGATGTTGTTAACATCAGTTTCCAGGGCCGGACCGGGTAGATGGGAAAGGAAGGGGTGGGAGGGGGGGGTGCTGAAGAGGCAGGGGTTACTAGCGATACGCTGGCCTCTCGACCTCAACGTTCTGTAGCTCATCGACCAAAGGGACGTAATCAACGCAAAAGAGCTGTTATAACCTTCACATGGCGTCTGCTACATAACACAGTAGATGCAGCGTGTACCTGGTACGCAGTGTTTCGTATAGCCTGTTTCGCACGAAGAAGGTTCGTGCTCAAGCTCACCGGGATGGGTAAACACTATATGTTACCGAGGTACTTTGGACAGCGTTTGATGCCACTCCTTCGATTTTCAGACATTTGTCGTTCCCAATCAGCGTGGGTCGGGAGAGGGTGAAAAGACTTCGACTGTTTCAGTTGCCTAGCTCGCACTAGGAGTATTGCCGAATGCCGGTTTTAAAAAGAAACCAGCCTTTCTAACAACACCCCTTTTTTTCAACAGGTAGAAGAGCAAAGTGACAAAATGGTCAATATTTGACAGTGTATACTCAAAAAGTCAACTGAGGAAGCCGAGCTTGAAATTCATTCAAATTTTGGTTTAAATATGTAAATAATTATTTGGCAGTTTCATGAGTGACAACTGACGGGATTGATAGCCGAACATTGTCATAGGTCATAGCTTTATTGCCTGTCATATCGCAGCCTTTTTTCTTTCTTTTTTATCCTCAAGCAGTGTGTCAGTTTCGCGTCACGGTGACACCGTACCAGGGTACATTAAAAACACAAAAAACAAACTCATTTTCTAAAATCAGTGGGGCAATTTTTAACCACTTTCCGTAATGGTAAAATGCTATTTTAATTTCTTTGAACTAATTGAAGTTAATGATGGACATGTTTTGAGAAGGATGTTACTTTAAAAATCGCACACATGTCTATATAATCAGCTTTTGATCAAAAAGGCTGGTGGATTCAGAATCATTCAGTATGAAAACATAACAGACAAAGAAGAACCTCATCATAATCATTAACAGTTGTATCTGTTCCCAGTGGCAGAAAATCAAAACAAATGGTTCACAATTGTGACAATAAGTTGAATAAACATGCTGAACTTTTGAGGCAGGTTCCAAATCTCTAAAGTTCTACACTACTGGTACTAGGACTGGGTAGCAGTAGATGTGTACTACTAGTAACTAGTACATTATGCAGAAATTCAAAATAAATAGTTCACAATAAGTTGAATAACCATGTTGAACTTTTGAGGCAGGTTCCAAATCTCTAAAGTTCTACACTACTGGTACTAGGACTGGGTAGCAGTAGATGTCTACTACTAGTAACTAGTAAATTATGCAGAAATTCAAAACAAATAGTTCACAATAAGTTGAATAAACATGTTGAACTTTTGAGGCAGGTTCTAAATCTCTAAAGTTCTACACTACTGGTACTAGGACTGGGTAGCAGTAGATGTGTACAACTAGTAACTAGTAAATTATGCAGAAATTCAAAACAAATAGTTCACAATAAGTTGAATAACCATGTTGAACTTTTGAGGCAGGTTCCAAATCTCTAAAGTTCTACGCCACTAGTACTAGGACTGGGTAGCACTAGTTGTCTACTACTTGTAACTAGAAGTGTTTGCAGAAAATCAAAACAAATAGTTCACAATAAGTTGAATAACCATGCTGAACTATTGAGGCAGGTCCAAATCTCTAAAGTTCTACACTACTGGCACTAGGACTGGGTAGCACTAGATATCTACTACTAGTAACTAGTAGTGTACTACCAGCATGCCCCATTTGTAAGACAAATAGATTTAAGAACTCTTTTATGCCAGTCGCAGTACACCTTTTAAACAATACATGAAGTGTATTATTAATTATATGTATACATGAAGTGTGTGTGTGTGTGTGTGTGTGTGTGTGTGTGTGTGTGTGTGTGTGTGTGTGTGTGCTTGGTGTGTGTGTGTGTGTCTGTGCCATGGTGTGTGTGTGTGTGTGTGTGTGTGTGTGTGTGATATTGTTTTAATGGCTGTGTGTGGTACTTTAATTAATTGTTTTTACAAGTATGTGATCTTTCGTTCATTACTGTTTTATGATGACGTAACAGTTGTTCTATATTTGTTCTATATTTATAACTATAACTATGGTTAAAATAAGACTCTTTTGTTGGTGGTGTTGTATTTGTTGTATTGTTCTCTTAACTTTATGTATTATTATTTTACGAGCCCTCTATGACCACAACAAAATTGCCCCTTGTGGGATGATTAAAGTTTTTTTAATTGAATTGAATTGAATAGCATAGTTTTCAGGCTCCTTTAACCTTCCCAAGGTATGGTGACTGGAATTTTCCCTTGATTTTAAGGGAACAGTAATGTGCATATTAGTTTACAGCTGTGCTGTCTTTAAAACAGATGTGTTGTGCTCACTGTTTATAAATAACACTTTGTCTTTGGCAACATGTATGCTATTTTTTCTCTCACAAGTTATGGAACTGACTGTCTGGTAGCACTGGCTAGTCTATTTGGACTTGATTTGACACAAGTGTCAAAAACTATAGAATTAGAAGGAGGATCTGACAAACAGCAATCATTCAAGAAAACCCTCTGTTTTAACAGTATCCACAATCTTTTTTAAGTTGTATTTGTGAGCTGGTGGATCCCCCCAAAAAAACAACAACAACCAACAACTGAGGAGCTACAGAACCTTCTAGTATAAGAGCAGTGCACACAACTATGCTGTCCCCTCTGATACAGATCCCCCAAAACAGCATCAACAACACAGTTAACATGTCCGTGGTTGCATTTATGGTTTTCATTGCATTAGCATTTGCTTGTGTTTTACCTAAAAAGATTACTCAGTGACTAGGTAAATCAAGTGCATGCACTCTCTTTTTCTCACATGTGCACACACACGCATGCACACACACACAATCACCACACACACACACACACACATATGCACACCCCCCCACTCCTATGCATGCACACGCTCACTCACTCACTCACTCACTCATTTGCACGCATGAATGCATGTACACATGACCCCACACACACACACACACACACACACACACACACACACAGAGAAAAAGAATCAGATCATGCACTAAGATACTCATGTATACACTTATGCATGCTTGCTCACATGCATGCATACTCATGTGCATACACATGATGATCTACAAATTACTTGACATGTGAATTTCAGGCCAAAGGCCCCATAACCACTTTGCTTCATAATAATGTAGTGAAAGGCATTCATGTATTTTCCCATTATGGCACTTGTTATCTTGCCTGCTTAAAGATTTAAATCAGACACAAATGATACTTATTGACTCATTTGACAGATAGCATATGTGTACACCTCGCTCTCTCTCTCTCTCTCTCTCTCTCTCTCTCTCTCTCTCTCTCTCTCTCTCTCTCTCTCTCTCTCTCTCACCTCCTTTACCTCTCTGCCCCATCCCCTCTCTCTTTCCATCTGTCTTGTCAGAGTGCAGGATGAATTAAGGTATCTAGTGTTTTTTGTTGTCTGTTTTGGCCTCTTGTAGCTTTACATGTTATACCTGCTTGTGAGTGTGCCAGTTATTTTGACCTGTCTTTACTGAGATTATCTACTCACATACCTAATAGTCACTGTGTGATATCTGTATATATATATTTATGTCGTCATTGTATATATATCTAGTGTGGTGAAGATTAAAACAGTTTTTTTTTTTAATCAGACAAAAAAAATTTATGGCTGCCATTATGAGTGATAATCATGATAATCATCAGTTTGTACTGAACTGAGTTTGATGTGTTCAAACTGAATGGTATGTCGGTGCAGTTTGTTTTGGTATAGAACTGAATTTAATTGTGTGTATATTGAATGAAACACACACACACACACACACACACACACACACACACTTCGTTTTTGTGCTGAACTGAATTGGGTGTCTGCATATTGTGCAGATTCTGCATCAAGTCTAGATGGTTGAGCATAAAGATGCTTTCAACATACACAATGGACCCTACAGGAGACCACATGAGCAAGACCAAAGCCAGCTCAAGAAAAGAGGTACAGTTGCAGAAATGAGGAACATACTGGACATCACTCTGCACATGTTGAAATAATGTCTTTGTTGAATTTATGCTACGTTTTTGATACTATATGTCTGTTGAATTTATGCTATGTTTTTGATAATGTATATTTATTCACCGTTATTTTACATGATCCCGGTATTGTGATTTGACACAACACTTTGGTTTGTTGCTGCAGGTCATCTCACCAGCCACAGTATTTGAAATAAAGAATGTGTCAGACAGTGTCAAACTGTTGTCACTTCAAGTCAGCAATAGAGACTTCTCCTTCAAAGCTGGACAATGGTGTGTATTGCTACAACTTGTACAAGCTTTTTTCTTTTGTTTCTTTGAGGTAGTAGAGAATTTGCTAGCAGCAGTAGGTTTTAAACAAATGGGTCTTCAGAGCAGTTCTAGATACAGCAGTAGACTGAAAGTGTCTAATTTCATGAGGCAGGGAATTTCAGACAAAAGGAGCAGCTTAGAAAAAAGAGTGGTGTCCAAATGTTTTGGTCTTAATATGTGTAATGCAAAGAATTCTTGAGTCAGATAAGTAGCTGAACTGTTTGATGGAGAGTGCACATGAACAAGACTGTTGCCAGTCAGGGGTAAAATGTGGATATCAGCTGTTTATGAATATATTGTGGTGACTTTGCTGACACTCAGTGTAAAGTGTGGACACCAGCTGTTTACCACTCGGGGTAAAGTGTGGACACTGGCTGTTTATAGCCGAGTAGTGTTGTGGTCACTTTGCATGAGCCAGTTTGGCCTAGCGGTAAGGCATTAGGCTGGTAAGCAGAGGGACCTCGGTTTGAGTCCACTTCAGCTCTTTCTCTTTCAAAAGTTGTGGTCCGTGGACATTGTCTTGTGACTTTGTCCCTCACAATTAATGAAACATCGAAATGGCTCTCATCGCTGCCCATCTTAATGCAGGAGTCATTCTGGTGGTGACAGTGTAGCGATAGGTATGTAATCTACCTCTTCCCCCACCTCTGTACCCCCTTCCCCAAGAAGCCTTGTGGTTTCTGTGGACATTGAGCTAAATCACCATGTTTTATTTACTCACTGGTCACTTTGCTGCCTGTCAGGGTAGAGTATGGACACCAGCTATTGTTGACTGAAGTTATGTTTTAGTGACTGCAGTTATGTTGTGAAGACGTTGATGCCAGTCTGGGTAGTATGGCATGGACACTAGCTGAAGGTGAGTTTGGGTGTCTTTCGTCTCATGCAATGCAGCGTGTAGACACCAGGGCCCATATGTATGATGAGCACATAATGTTGAAGGCAGATAGCCCCTAATCCTGATTTGCGAAAGGGTCCATAAGTCCAGCTCTCCTTCCACATGCTTGAGTAACCAATAGCCTCAGAAACAGCTGTTAGCTTTTGTTTATTTTTAGATGGGGGAAGACTCTTGTTTTACTAACATTGCAACACACATGATGCCAAGAACTCAAAACTGATTGGATGCTGCATGACAACAGTTCAGGTTCAAGGTTCAAGAAAATTGTAGCAGATGTCAGTGACCCTGTGACCCCTTCCCATTCAAGATTTACCTGTCTCTTCTTCACCATCTGTGTTGATTATGATGTGTCTTGATGCATGAATCCAATAACGCGATTGGAGGGGGTTGGGAGGGGGGGGGGGGCTATTAGCTCATCACACATATGGGCCCCGATGTTCATGGCTCAGAAGATTATAATCTGTTTTGACATTGTTCCCATTCAAGGTAGAATATGGACACTAGCTATCTGTGACTGTGAAGCTGAATGCTGGTGACTTTGCTCTGACGCAGGGTAGACACTTACATTCCAGGCCTGGAGACGGTGGGTGGGTTCTCCATGTGTTCATCCCCAACACTACTGCGCACACAGGGCATCCTGCAGCTGGCCATCAAATTCTCCAAACACCCTCCTGCCTTCTGGGTGCATACTAAGGTATTAACACATGCCGTGTGTACACCAAACTGCCATCAGAACACAGCTAAAGGTACATGAATGCATATATATATATTATGTGTAGACCATCCTGGCCTATGGGTACACACTAGGTAATTTGCATGTGCCATACACCTTGCTACGTACAGGGTGCACTCTAAGGTACATTCCGCGTAATTCTTCTTCTGCCCTCTGGGTGTGCAGTCCCATAATTCACATTTGCACTGAAGTTATTCACATGTCATTGCACCTTCCTGCCTCTTGTGGGTGCACACAAAGGTAGTTTACATACATGTGCCATACACCCACCTGCCTATTGGATGACACTAAGGTAATGCAATGTGCCATCTGCCCTCTCGCTTTCTGGGTGCATACTTGGGTAATTTGCACATGCCAGATGCCATTCTGCCTACTGAATGCACTTTAAAGTAATTGACATCTTGTGCCATGCACTTGCCTGCCCAAGGCAATACACATCACGTCCCTTGCATCCTCTTTTTTTCTGGGTGCATGCTAGGGGGGTTTGTGTACACTGGCCATATATGCCTTCCTTCCAACTGATTGCACATGAAGGTAATTCATGTCATGTGCCATACACCAACCTGCCCTCTGGGTGCTGCCTAAAGCACATGTGCTTCATGTGTGTCATACTTCCTGTTATAGAGGCACATGAAGGTAGCTCACCTGTGTATAACACCTGTATGTGCTGTGGGTGCACACTAGGCTAGCTCTCATGCATTACAGGTGCTCAGTGGGATAATTCACATGTGCATAACACCCTGCTGCCTGAGTGCACACTAGGGTAATTGACAAGTGCATAACAATAACATGCTCCTGCCATTTGGCTGCACAGTAAGTTAATTCACCTGTGCATACCACTGTTGGGTATTTTGCATGTGTGTTACACCCTCCTGCTCTATGGGTGCACAGTAGGGTAATTCTTATGTTACACCCTCCTGCCTTCTGTGTGCACAGTAGAGTAAATCTTCTGTGTTACACCCTCCTGCTCTGTGTGTGCACAGTAGGGTAATTCTTATGTTACATCCTCCTGCCTTATGCGTGCATAGTAGGGTAATTCTGTGTTACATTCTCCTGCCCTATGGATACACAATAGGGTAATTCATATGTGTGTTACACCCTCCTGCCTTATTGGTTCAAGTGAAGATAATGTGGGTGTATTTGTACCACCCTTATGCCTTTTTTGTGTTTAAGGTGAACACTGAGGTACATTATAAATGTAATACAAATAAATGTAGACTTTTTATTTACTATGGGCTCCATTTTTAATGGAAAGGTTGACACCATCAGGACTCATTTCACCACACATGAACATGCTGATCATCTTCCATTACTCTTTTTAAAAAAAAATGACTATATGTGAATGTTACTTACTGGCATACAAAAACAAAGTAAAATACTGTGTCAGGCTGTATGTCTCCTTACAATATAGAAAAGGGTGCCCAAGAATGATCTTGTCTACATCAGCTGTTGTATAACAATCTCATGTGAAACAGAATAAACATTCCTTTTGTGTGTGTGTGTGTGTGTGTGTGTGTGTGTGTGTGTGCTGCAACTTTGTTACAGTGCAAACCAGGAGATACTCTACAGCTGAGATCAGGTGGAGATTTCTACTTTGACCCCAAAGCTGGGCAAGACACTGATGTGCTGCTAATTGCAGGAGGAGTCGGAATCAATCCTCTCTGCAGCATGGTCAACCATGTTGCCGATCTCAATGCCTCATCCACAGGACCCTACAAAGGCAACATCCTGCTGCTGTACAGTGCAAGAACCTGCTCGGAACTCATTTTCAGGGTTGGTTGGTTTTGCTACTTTTCCAGCTTGCCCAGATTTCAGTGCAAAAAACAATCTGTTACAGAATATGAAGAAAACATTTTAATGCACTTTTGTGTGTGTACTGTATAATTGTATAGAGTACCCCTTTCTTTGTTTGACAAATTTTCACCATCAGCGTGCATCACACTCACAGTTAATGGCAGTGAGATTAAAAATAGAAAAGAAACAAACAACAGAAGTACTATATTTCTTCTTTTAGTTTGAGCTTCTTTAGGGTATATTAGTTGGTTTGTCCGGTATCCAGTGAAGAGCAGAAACCAGTTGCCTCATGGTGTAACATATATTGGCTTCCAAGCTGTCAACAAACTTTCTGGTTTCTCTTCTGTTACTGGGGTCCCCTTTAACATGCTGCTTTGGGGAAATGGCCAGAATGTATACAGTTCAACATATTGCCTATACAATGGGTCATTTTTTAGAAGTATTGTGGCATAAGTTTGCTGTGAGAAGTTGATTGATCCCTGCGGGTGAAGTTCCCTAAAGCTCACCCTTGACTCATGTTAACTAAATACATGTTAAATTAACCAATTATTGTATGAAAGGTTTCATCAAGTTTTTACAGCAGATTGTTCGGCCTGGAATCACTGCCCATCACATTTTTTTTGGTGGCCATTTCAGGATCAGCTGGAGAGCCTCAGTACATCTCATTCCAACATCAATACCTGGTTCTTTGCCTCAAGGGAATCTACGGTTTCTGGGTCCATAAAAGGTATGCTACACTTTCTGAGATAGTCCATTCAGTTGTACTGTTCGATGTTAATTGCAGTAAATGAGTTTGTATGAAACTTTGACAACCCATTTACGTTTGAGCATCATGATAAACTGCATATTGCTGTTCAAGTTTTCCCCTCTTGAAGCTGTCTAAAAACTATTTGACACATCTTTCTCTGTTTCAGTTTCTGTTTAACTGCTGACTAAATGTTCTATTGCAACATTTCTCAACTGTTTTGTGTGACTGAAAAGCCAGAAGTCAAATTTCTGTACATTATCAGATAATAAAGTTGATATTTTTAATTGCAGCTGGCAGGATCAGCTTAGAGGACATCCAGAAAGCTGTGCTAAAGCTGCGAGCAGGACAACTCCAGGTGTATTTGTGTGGCCCCTCCCCAATGATACAGGCAATGGAGGAACACTGCGTCTCTTGTCACATAACCAAACAGCAAATATTTTATGAGCGTTGGTGGTAGTAATGAATGTGTGCAGCATGGTTGTTAAAGGTGCAGTTTTAAGGATGAGGGTTGCTGTGATAAAAGGTGCTCTCCCATGGATGAGGCAAGTGTCACAGAATGCATAATTGTGCAGTGCTTGAAACAGCATGTACATCCGTGTGAACAGGTAGTGGTGGTCTCAGCAGTTAACCTTTTCCCTGCCAAAGAATCTGCACTCCTGTTGCTATCCCCTTTTTACAAAGTGCCTTGAAGAGTCAAAGTGAACTGGTGACATTTGTTTTTAAATTTTGCTCCTCATGGGAAGAGGTGAATAGTCAAATTCAGCAGGATGGCATATAGATGTCAGAAAAACAGTGGCCATCATATGACGTCCTGAAGTAAGAGAAAGGAGTAAGCCAACATGGACCCAGGGTCAGATCTTTTATTAGTTCACTGTTCTCTTAAAAATGCTGTCATGATTTATGGAGTCGTATGATTTTGCCCTTCACAGTGAAGGACATATGCTGGAAGCTACGCTGTAGTGCAGGAATGGGCACCACCACAGTTCCTGATACTTAGGTCCCTGCCAAATACCTCTTCCAACACATGCTGGTAAATATTTAGGTCCCTGCCAAATACCTCTTCCAACACATGCTGGTAAATATTTAGGTCCCTGCCATATACCTCTTCCAACACATGCTGGTAAATATTTAGGTCCCTGCCATATGCCTCTTCCAACACATGCTGGTAAATATTTAGGTCCCTGCCATATGCCTCTTCCAACACATGCTGGTAAATATTTAGGTCCCTGCCAAATACCTCTTCCATGCTGGTAAATATTTAGGTCCCTGCCAAATACCTCTTCCAACACATGCTGGTAAATATTTAGGTCCCTGCCAAGCACCTCTTCCAATATATGCTGGTAAAAATTCTCAGATGGCACTATGGGACAGACAAGTTTCTTCATCAAGACAATTGTAACAAACAGGATGGTTCAGGAGGCAATTCTCAAACACATGGTGTGGAGAACAGCTGTGCAATTCTGAAAGTCTGATCAACCCCATGTTGGTTGGAAGCATGAAAGAGTACAGATGTGTAATTTACGTATGTGTTGAAAAGGGCGCAAGTCTACTTACTTCAATCATCAATAAATTTTTAGCATATTGACCATATGGGTCACCTGTTGTGTGCTTTTCTCCCTGTCACATTGCATGATCTGAAATACTTTAAACACTCAACATGCAAATGTATCCATTCATGTTGATCTTAACACTCGGCAGTCGCCATTCACACACAGAAACACATGAAGAGTATTTAATTTACACTTTATTACATATCTTCATTGCAAAGGGACTCAGAAAAAGAAAGACAAAGAGAGGGAGGTGGGTAGGTGGGGCAAATCCCCAGCACTAGATGACATTTCACTTTCCTCCCCTCCAATTTTGTAACGTTCCCCCTGAACAGACATCAGTTTCCAAATGACACATCTGCTGCTTCTCATTTTTATTATTTTTATTTTATTTGCCGCATCACAGTGTTTCTCCTTTTCTGTTTTATTTTTCACCTTTGCCATGGACTTTGTCCTGTGTGCTCACCCACCCAACAACACATCAATAACACCTCGAAACACACACTCTCCCAACCACACAGCATGGGCCAACCCCTACAGTATAAACTGATGACTACAAGAGCATGACTGTATACTGATTGCTTCATAAACCACATGGATCACATGTACGTGTGATGCGAGTTTGAACACATTACACAGCGACTGACATCTCGTGAGACAACTAGAATCATTTCAACACAATGCAAGTTACCATTCCACATACACAACTTTTTCCAACGTTTTCAAATGTGACATTTTGTTGCTGTTTTTAACAAGGAACTGACAGACATCAGTTTTGTTACAAAAAAAAAAAAAATGTATATAAAAAAAATCTAAAAAAATGACTACAAAAACAGAGGAGACAAAAAGAAAGGGAAAAAAACATCACATAGTACAGCTGCTAAGTTAAAGATGAAACATACTTTCATCACATAAATGTGAGAGAAGAACTGGCTCTGCCGAGTCATGAATAAGGAAAGCATTGGAGAAAGAAAAACAATCCATGATCGCCGTTTTGAAAGAATCCAAACCTTTGATCACCTTTAAGATGATACACAACACACTTGAAGCCTCTTCCCAACAGTTCTCTTTTTTGGAGTGAAATGATAAAAATGAAGCAACCAAATGAATGAAATTGGCAAATTCCAACTGTTCATCTCCTGAAGCAATACTACAAAATACTATCCATAAAATCACTGCCTTTCCAGTGGTGAATGGCTTTGCAGTGATAAAAACACAGTGAATGGAAATGATGAAGAAACTGTGACAAAAGTCATGTCTGAAACACTGACGGTGAGCCTTCTCACACAAAACACAAGCTCCCAATACAGTTCACAACTGATGCTGGCTATGGAATCATAGCACAGCATCTGTTCAATGTGCTGCATCAGTTAACTGAGGAGTTGGGTCTGCAACAGCTACAAGGCATAGTCTAGCTCATATCGTACAAACTGGTTCTTTGCGTCGTTGGGTATTCTGGGGTAGGCAGGGATCATTCCATCCTGGGCTCCGATGTAGACGGTGTTGTAGACCTTCCAGTACACATCTCGAACCTTGCGTGCTGGATGGAACAAACCCTGCCAGAAAGGGAAAAAACACATTGAAACTGGTCTATGATCATTTTTTACCACTTCATCACTCTTCTGCAGGACAGCCTGGATGAGGCTACAGCAGCCATAAGACAAGTACCACCCAGTTTACATACTGTGATGGAATGGGGACACAAGGCAGCAGGGAAAATCCACTGCTCCTCTTTGATTTCCAATTGCCTAGGGATCTTTTCCATGAGTGACAAAAAGTGCAAGGGTCTAACAAATTTAACCCATCCCTAATAAGCCTTATGGTTTCTGTGGATGTCAAGCACCATGTTTACTTACAAACTTTTCAACCTCCTCCACTTGACCAAACTTTCCGCCCACAAAGTGCCATTACCGAGATCAGTTGTCCATCTAAACCTGATGAACATGATCACCCAAAATATGACTGTAAAAGCAACCAATTTCCAACCGACCTGCAAAGTGTACTGGAGGATTTTTGAAGGTCCAATGGCCACTCTCAGCCCTTCAATGGCCCCCATGAAGGCCTGCACCACGTGGGGGGAGCTCTCAAAGACATTGGGCCACACGTAGTTGAGCAAATGGACCAGGGCATCTTCACAGCCAAATCCTGCCACACCCAGGGCCATGTGCTGTATAGCTGCCATCGCTGTCTGTCGGTGAACCAGGTCCCTGTGGAAACGAGTCCATCAACAATTAATTACCATGGTTGTGGTTCTCCATCCTTACCATTCCATTCTGAAAGACATCCATGCAATGTGCATGTACCAGTTTTGAGACACTCTATTTCACAACATTAATTTCAATTGAAATGATTAGTACCTTACAACGTACAGCAGCACAGCAAAGATTCATGCATTTGCAACCTTTCCATAAGCGCAGTGAGAGGCATGCTAAGGGGAACCTGTTCTGACTTGCATGCATGACAAATGTGGCCTGCAGCTGTCTGCACTGGAGCCCCCACAAATCATTCTCAGTATTTTGTGCTCGAACCACTTCCCTTCCAAAGGCCTGCGACAGCAGAAGGAGAAACTGCACCCACTCACCTGTCCATCAGAGCGTCCTCCAAGAGGGGTGTGATGGGGTAGATGTAGTCTTTGCCCATCTCTCCAATGTATTCAAACATGAAGGAGAGGGATTTGAGCACGCCATTCTGGACATTCAGCTCTGGCACACGGTACTCATTCATCAAGGCTGGCAGCACAGTGAACGGCGAACATGTTTCTGCCACAATGGCGATGGCCACTGTCGTGCACACACGATTCTGACGCTCCTGCACCTTCAAGTTGTTCAACAGTGTGGCCAAAACATCGTGGGGACTGAAAGTTGAAAAAGGCACAACTTTGAAAGTTTCTTCAGCCAATATAGCACTAAACTGCTGGAATATTTGTATGCAAAGATTCCAAGTATCTTAACCTCTGATCAGTGAAAAAATATTACATTTTGATTACTATTTACTGGGAATGCAGGGCAGTATGACAAAAACATATCTTAAAACCCGCAAAATCTAAAGCCCCCTTTCCCCCCCTCGCTAAACTATTTCTGTATTAATTAACAGTAAAGAAACAGAGAAAACTTGTCTATGGACCACATACCCAATTGCTTTGGCGATGTAGCCAAATGTGTTGACGGTTGCACGGCGGATGGCTTTCTTGTGGGCCTTGAGCAGCTCCAACAATTCAAAGCAGATGCGCATCCACTCCCTGGCTGACACAAACTCTGCTCCACGGTCAGCAATTCGCCCAACCAAGTCAATGCAGTTCTCCTGAACCTTCTCGTGCCTGAAATATCAATGACGTGCAACATTTACTCTAACCATTATGTAAACTGATGGAAGCAATTGAATCCAATACAGTGCTAATAAGTAAATGTCAACAAATGATATACTAAAGGTAAGCAAAGGGCTCAGGAGGAAAAGATACTGCCTTGTCATCCTTTTTCTCCAGCATTCATAACTCTTTCCTGTAGGGTCTCTGGGTTTTTTTGTTTTTGTTTTTTTAATGGGGCTATGGAACCCTAAACAGATATTAAACACCAGTCTCTTCAATATTACTGGGATAAGAAAAATGGTGTGGAGACAAATGCTCCTGCACTTAGGTCCATCGACATAGCACCAGGAACCATTAGGTCAATTGGCACACCACCAGAAACCATTCTAACTTCAGTAACAGCAATTATAAGCAGCACCCTCTCATCCCTCCCCTTTCCAATGCAGACAAAAGGACAAGACCACAGACCTGTTTTTTAGGATGGGGGTGAGGCGCGGCAGGAGGTCCTTGATGGGAGGAGTCATCTTGGTCATGCCAATGACGTTGACGATGGACTTGAGGGCTCCCAGGATGGACCCCAGTACTTCTGGGTACTCTTCTCCCAGGTACTCGTACAACACCACGCCCAAGTGACCCATCAGTTTCTCCTGCACACACAAATATCTGAACAATGCACAACAGCAGAAACGCCATGTTACTGGACAATTCTGGCAACATTCGTTCTGTTGCAGAAGGCTTTCTCTGTGGAATGAAAATGACCCCACAGCACAATATTTTTACAATCCAGTCCATCCCAAAAGCAAATACATCAAAGGTCACATTGTGCCTGCCTCCTCCTTTCCCCCCATGTTATATTTAACATACCTCCATGGAAAGGTTCAATCACCTGTGAACAAAAACAGCACACACACACATTTGGAAAGCTCACTGACCTCCTGACAAGTCTTCATGACAATGGCAATTCTAGAGATGAGATCTGCAGCCTGTTGTCGCACTTTGGCTGACTTGTTGTTGAGTCGCCACAAGATGGTACCACAGATCTGAGGCAAGTAGGGCTTCACTCGTTTCCCAAGCGCATTCACCACTGTGCCAAACCCATTCAGCATCACCACATCCTGTAAATACACACAGCGTGGTTTTACAACTTGCAACATTACACATGATTCACATTACACCTGGGCAAGTATGACATCAAATTATGACCAATATCACTAGAAATCACAACCCATTTTCCCCAAACACTGAAGTCTGACTGGGACGGTCAACCATCAGGGCCTCTGTGTGGTTCTATAGCCTATGGAACCGAAAAACATAGAACATCTTTCAAAATTACAAGTTTTGGTACTATGCATACTAGCAGCAAAACGCCTTCACCTGCACTACAAGTACTAAGCTACTGCAAGAAGACTGACTGATTCTTAGTTGTTAATACTCTGTCAACCCCAAAGATTCTGACTGCACAAATCTGTGCTGGTGCAGACTGCACTTACCTCTGTGGTCTGTTCCTGGAAGGCATACAGAATGCCGTCAATGAGCTGCTCCTCCAGACGCGAGTCAATGTCAGCAGCCCCCAGGTTGGACATGATCTTCTCAATGGTCTCCATCACCATCTTCCTGTACTGCTCAGCCTCATCCTTCAGGTCATCCACAACACGCGACACGATCTCCGCTGCCCCAACCTTGTTGGCTATCTCCACTGTGGTGTCTACCAGCTGAAGCACAAGATGAGCAGATTATAACACTGTACAAGACCAACCCCATGTAACAAGGCCACTCACTACAAGTGTGTCAAACCATTCCTAGCACAGCACAGTTTACCAAAATTATCAGTCTTGTGATTCATGAGTGGCTTGATGTTTTGACAAATCTTACTTTTATAACCATACAGGCACTAACAGCTGTCTCCCACTTCTACAAACAAAAGTTTTTATTGTCCACATTGTTATGACATTTACTGAGGTACAATCACCACTCTCTTTATTACTCCATTCATAATTGTCATCATTCCAGTTAATGACATCACACCAAGCAAGCAAATTTAGTTTCCTTTTCTATTACTTTGAGAGTATAGGAGGCAAAGTTTGGTATCAACAACCACAGTATGATTTACTGGCAGACTTCTGACGACACTGCCACATTCATCTGGGTGAGGACTTACCTGTCTGTAGTTTCGCCGGTCAAGTGCCATACGCTGGTTCCAGAAGTGTTTGAAGAAGGGGGGCAGGATCTCATCCTTGATGTACTGGGGTTCCACACCATCAGTGGCACAGCACTGCTTCACCACCTGGTCAACACACACTTCTTTGTCAGCAACCTGTTTGCCTTGTGTTGCATGCTTGTCTGTGCCCCATGGCCTCAATGGATCGGACACATGTTATAATGTTTAGCAACCCCCCTACCCCTCTTTTGAAATGGATATGGCTTATGACTGAATGATGCTTAAGACGAATTAGTTGCATTTTTTTTTTTAATCAAGCTCTGTGGAACATTCTGCAAAAGATCCTTTTGAGTTCTCTTTTTACCTTTGGGACAGTTCACCAAGACATCAACAAAGTCATTGGTGCATCTGAACAGAATACTGTGGCTGAAGGATGTTATGACGCAGCAGTCTATACAAATGTTATGTTTTTGTCACATGACCACATACACACACTGTGTCAAGACCATATGAAGATGCCCTGAAAACAAACCTGTACACTCCTGATGGTTGCTACTGACCAGGTTTAAGGCCAGACACTACAGTGCAAAATTAGCTTCTATATGAACTTTTTCTGGCTTAGTTATAAGCTCGTTGCTTAAAAATTTTGACAAACACTGAATTTTGTAATTTTCACCACCCACTGCCTTGGAAACAATCCAAGATGGCCGCCAAACCAAAAAAGGTTACTCGAAGTTTGTGTCAACGGTATCGTATGCTTAATGAGTATGACTGCTAAAATAGACACAGATGCACATTGTGTTTATTTTGTCGGAAGGGTTTTAAGTTATGCTGCTTTTTGTATTTTTAATGAATTTAGTTTTAATGTATGCAAAAATAGTGCCTTTTTTTTCCAGTTAAAGCATCATAAAACAAAAACAAACTGTATCACTACCAAATCCTTCCGACAAAATTAAGATAACTATCCATGCAAGCACCATGCAAAGTTTCATTGCTCTAACTTTGTTTAAAGCTGAGCAAACCTCGGTTGTTGTCAAGGCCCTAAAATTGCTGATTTGCATTGAAATTGCTCAAAACAAAGGCAACCACAAATCAGTAAGCAGTCTTTATTGACAATTTATACATAATAAAACCAATTTTTGACTCAAAATGTATTATTTATTCGACAAAACACTGAAAATCAGCCAAAAACTCAAATCTTAAAAACAAAAGTGATTTTGGTTGGATTTGCACTACCATGTCTGGCCTTAATTTGCAAGCACTGCCACTTAATTCTAGCAAACGCTGCTTTCATGCATGGGGTGTTGCTAACATGCTTTGCACACTGTCATTGTCTTTTTCCGTTGTTTGTACTAAAAATGGCATTACCAAGCAGGATATGTCACAAAGGGTGGTAACTGTAATATGGCACACAGTGCCACACATCCCAGGACAGCATACTTGCCTTCAACACAATTTTCTTCATTTCCTCATCAGGAGACTGGAACTCTCGAATGAGGATCAACATGACTTCACGAGTGTAGTAGTTGGCGTACTCGGCGTCCATGAGAGGGATGAGGTAACCAATGGCCTTCAGGAAGGCAGCCAGACCCTACAACACAGAAGTCAATACCAAATGCAATACTGCAGCAACAAATACTCAGCTTGCATCTGACGCAAGCAACAGAAACACAAAACAAAAGTGACCCTCTGTGCTGAATAGAGATATATGTGTATCGTCACCAAATTTGTGAATTTTACTTACATGACACATGAACTGAACATGTAAAGACAGATAATCCTTCTTTTTCTTTCTTCCTCCTACAGACTTTGCACCTGTTTGCATTTCTTTCTTCTTCAAAGTACTTGGAGTACTCTAAAAACTGACTTTTCATCAAAGTACATTTTTCTGCAAGCTTGAATCAACACAACACACATTTTTATTGCCTCTGTATTATCAAAACCTCCTCACCTCCCTGAAAACTCATGGAAGCTATGTAAGTACACACCTTTCCTCTGTGCTGACGGATACCCTTCCAAAGTGGCTTGAGGACACTGTCAAAGGACTCAATGCCATAGGGAGTTGCTGCCTCAGCAAGGGCAGCCAAAGCCAGGGCAGTGATGGTTCGAACCTTCTGCTGCTCATCCACCAAACCTGCACACATGTATCCATGTGTACATGTAAATAAATAAACCATAATCACATAAAACAGAAAGACAGCAAGAGATTTAAACAAACTAGATGAAATAAATAAATAACTTGGGTGTTTTACACCCAGTCAACCAGTGCGGTTGTATCAGGGCGAGAACAATAATTTCACTGACCACACAAATGGGTCAGCTTCCCCACTGGATCAAAAGTCAAAATGAGTACCTCAAACCCACACCCACTTACCACTGATCTGAACCACTTGGCCACTGTGCAAATGGTCACTGTCAGTACAAGCAGCAAGATTCACCCAAACAGAGAAACCATTATTTGCCCATCTGAGATGCTTTACCTGCTCTCTCTTGTGGTACACTACTAGGAAAATATATGAAAATGGCCAGCTGTATGCTCTGTATCAATATTCTTGCTATGTGTACATGTACTTCCCCATGTGAATATTCTGATTCAAATTTTGTACATGGGCCTGTAAAACAAAACTCCAACAATGATCAACCATACAACAGGACTACAGAGGATGGCCAAAAGATGAACTGACCATGCTCAATGATCTCCACAAGGTTCTTGAGGTGAGGCAGGATGGCACAGCCCATGAGGATGGCAATCTGCTGGACAATTTTGATGCCTGTGTGGCGAGCCTGCCAAGACTTCTTGCTTTTGCACACAGCTTTCAAGAAGGGCAGCAGGGAGGGAATGCCCAGGGCAGATGCCACAACAGCAAAGGCGCGAGCTGTGGTGTTACGGACGTACTCATCCATGTTGTCAATATCAGGACGCATGGTGGAAATCATGGTAGCCAGACCAGCAGCCTGGGAAGACAAAATTACAGAGAAGGTGCTTAGATGAACACGTAACATGAGACAAAGTACATAACAATATCCAGCTGACAACTTTAATATCTGGCTTTTGGGGTTTCCTGATGGCAACATTTACTCATGTCTGTACATATACATAAATTAGAAGAGTGTGCACACAGAAAAAGGCCAGTTTATTTCAAATGTTTTCCATGAATTGGTAAAAATCACATACAAATTGGCTGTGTATTTTCCTTGCGAGCTGTTTTGTTGCATTCATAATAATGATGGCAATATGGTTTGCTTCTGTAAGCTTAATGCAGACTTTTCTGACCCATTATAATTTACATGTAGATATTTCTGTCAGGTGCATCAAGCTGATGTCTTCAGATTTCTGCTATGAAAGATATCAATAAATATTATAATTTCAGAACTTTAGCTTACATAGCAACAGAAATTACAATAAAAGAATAAAGTTTACCTTTGCCAGATTAGAGATGATTTCCCTGCCTTCCACACGGGCATAGTAGTCCTCGTCAATGAGCAATGGTTCAATAACCACAAGGATCTTGTGGACGTAAGGACGCACAAGGTCATCAAGCTTGTACAGGATGCGGTCAATCACCTTCACCAACAGATGGCGCTCTTGGTCCTCCAGTGTGGGAGACATCAGCAACGGGAGGATCTGGTTAAAGAGTGGTCCTGCACCAAACTCCCGTGCCTTGTCTGTGATCTGTCTCAGTGCAGCCTGTCATTCAAAAAAGGAGGGTCCATCAGACAACTGATGTACCAAACCAACCAACCATGATCTTGCAAAGGTTTTGTGATAAACACACATATGGTACATGTGTGTGTGCTTAACCTTGTATCTGGTAAGCTGTATGAATGCTTGCAAGGACATGGATGCTGCAAACATGTAAACTGACTGGACAAAAATTCCAGACATACCACTATTCATTCATATTACAGACACACACTCTGCACCTTGATTTGATGCTGGACTGAACATTGGAAGGAAAAAAACAAGATTCTGAAACCTACATGTTAACTGGTATGGAAACATTTTTGTCATGTACAAAGGCAAGGAAGAAATTCACTTTTTAAGATAAATTCTGAATCCCAAATCTGTTATGGAAATATCCGGTGTCAAGGCAAGGACCCATGCCTGAATCTTTAAAAAACAAAATATAAAAAAAGGTTCAGAGAACAGCCCCCTGAAGATACACATGGTGGGAGAAAGTTCACACACCTCCACATCATTGCAAACTGACCTTTCTCATTGGTGGTGTTCCGTTCTTGATTTTCAGCAGCAGCTTCATGATCTTCCTCTCTTTCTGTTCCTCAGGTGACAGGGTTTCTTCATCCACCTCAACCTGTAATCAGACACACCACAGACATGTCACTACAACTCTTACTTAATCTCCATCTTCAATGTAAATGAAGCAGTTCCAATATGCCCCGATCCTCCTCCCTCCCAAGTCACTTTACTATTTCAATTATCTGTGCCCACCCACAGACAGCGTTGATCTGTATCATAATGGTGTTGATCTGTATCACTATTTGGGACGGGTCAAACAGGTGCTCTGAGTTCCACTAAACATGAGCGTCATCCTTTCCTGTAGAAAGAGCAGACCATACTGTCAGAACTGAGTGGGGGTGACATCCTATTGTGTGAAAACACCCTGGTACCTTGAAGACATCCCATTGTCAAGAACACAAAAACAGTTTTAGAGGACCTGTGCAGAACAAGTCTGACAGTGTACAATCCATGTGGGATCATCAAGTTGCAAGTTTATAAAATGCTTATTCAGATGTTTCCATAATCCACAAGACTGACATTGACCACAAGATCTTCCTGAGTATAACTAGGGTATGTGATGTTTTTATATGCATTATAGTTTATACATACACAGGGGAACCTGATTTATACTATAAAAAATAGTCTCAACCAAAGCAGTTTTGCAGTCTGCATAAATACTGAGTGGAGAAATCTCAGGGCAGGCACAATGCCTAGCACGTAACAGTCAGCCATCCACATGGTGACCACGGACCATCATGCGTAACTTGGATTTAGAGAACAATGGCTCTTGCTCTGCACCACAGCCCTGCCATAATTTAATGTGGTGTAGCATTATTCCCAACATGATCAACAAGCATTCACAAGGAGGAGGCAGTGTGCACTCACCAAGAGTTTATCGAAGTACTGCATGTCGTCGGGTTTCATCATGGGCAGGTTTCCTTTGGGCTGCATGTCCACCATGGCTGTCTTGCTGTCTGGGGTCTGCATGCGGAAACCTGTCGGTGTGCCTGCTGCCCCTACCATGGGTGTTGGTGTGGCAATCAGCTTACGGGCCGGAGTGCGGATTGGGACGTAGCCAGCTGGGGGTTGGAGCACCTGAAGGCACATTAATGAAATGTATAAGATGTAGGAGTTCCCGCCATCCCCCATCCTGGCCAAACCCAACAAAATAAAACTAGGCTGTAAATAATAACTCCTTTTTTTCAACTGGAAGGGGAAGAAATAAAACACAGAGAAAGGTATGTGCCAGTAAATTTCAACAAAAAAATCTGTTTCAAGTATGTTAAAAAACTTTCAGTGTCAAAACATGGAATGCGAAGTATCCAAACACAGCATGAACAATGTATGTTGGAAAAAGTATACTGTATCACTTGACATATTAGAATAACACATCGAAAAGCGTTGGGGTGGGGGGGGGGGGACTCATTCATTTACTTCCAGTAATTTAAGTTGCTTTTTTTCCCTTTGATTCCTGCACTGCAAAACTGAAAGTTGGAAATGTTCTCAAATTCCTGTCCGATCAGTCACTTAGTCAACAGCAGACAGATCCACAACACCTTCCCCCAGTGAAGACCTACAAGCACAAAGCAAGACACATCAACAGTCTACAAACCTTGTATCCAGGTGGAAACATGGTGTCTAGGTCATCGTCACTCAGAGGGCGGTTCCGCTCATCAATCTCACGCTGCCATGTGTAGGCCTGCAGCTGCTCCGGTGTCATGGACATCAGGTGGCCAGGAGTAGGGGTCGCCATCGCCATGGCTTTCTGACCCGTTGGGGTCACTCCACTAGGGGTCAGGCCAGAGGGGGTCATACCAGATGGGGTCATTCCGGACGGAGTCAAGCCTCCGCTGGGGGTCATTCCGCTGGGGGTCATAGCAGATGGTGTCAAACCAGAGGGGGTCAGTCCACCAGGAGTAAAGCTTGGGGTCATGCCCCCTGGCGTGGCACCCCCTGGGGTCTCATCCCACCGGGATCGCCTCTTGCTGGCGCCGGGTGTTGGTGTGTCCTGGATCAGGTCTGCCCCTCCGCGATCTGTGCGGGGTGTCTCTGCCCAGCCCGCCCCATGACCTGGGGTTTCTGCAACCATCCAGTAAAACCAGACCTGTCATTCCGGTACTGTGCCCACCACCCACCATCATCAGTCACTCACACACAAAATAGGCAGCAAGCAAATGATTTGAAAATTCAGTTTGGGATTTTGTTTTGCTGTTTGTTTTTTATGTTCATGCACTGCATTTACAGCATTGAACAACAGGCACACCAATAAAAGACAAATTCAAACCAGGACATAAGCACACACATGCACAGCAGATACATATTCAACTTAGCAAGACAGACATCCCACAAGCACTGACCCCGGTCTGCTTTTGGTGTCTCATCCCATCTGTTCTTCCTGGCACTGGCCTGGTGCCCTGGTGTACTGTCTCGACCTGGTGTGGCAGCACCAGGGGTGGCATGACCCGGTGTGGCATCCCACTGTCGAGAGGAAGGTGTGGCACCAGGCGTATCGCTCCCTTTCGGTCGACCTGGTGTCTCATCCCAACGACTGTTTGAAGGGGTGGGGGCTGTGGACTCAGCAGCATCCCACGATGACTTCTTCTTGGCTGCTGATGCACCAGTGTCTGCAGCCTGGTCCCAGCGACGGCGTTTCCCGGCCTGCTTCTGGGCATCTGACGTTGACGATCCATTCACTGAATGCAACTCCCCTGCCTTGGCCTTCTCCTGCATCTGCTGACGCAGTCCAGCCTGCAGAAGGATCATAACATTTAGTATTCCTTTCAACCTGAGACGCTACCGTTGCAGCAACTAATCTTCCATTCAGGAGGATATTTAGCAGTAAGATTGTCTGACTGCATGAACTATTCCTGTCCACTTGGCCCCAGACACTCTTTCCATGCTAAATATCTCACAGCATGCTTAATTACAAACCAATGAATAACAAATGCATAAAACTTTACCATTTTGTTCTGACTTTCATCCCCCTTTATTGCTTTTAACAAGTGACAAATGGAGGGACTGTTTTACATCAAATGATGCAAAACCTGATGGACTTCATCTTTTAAGATGGCAGTAACTCTTGCTTCAGGCTTTTGTCTCACACTATGAACCAATGGAGGGCTGAGCAGGGGTGTAATCAACCCAAGTACCAGCACACATAGCTTCTTTGTTCATTGTCTTGCCATTTTCATACAAAAAATTCAATATATGTAGTGTTTTGAGCCTCCCACATATAAAGGGACCCAGTAGTACAGCAAAACAAAATCAATCTGCAGCTCACCTGCTCCTGGTTCAATGCTCTCTCATGCATGATGTCAGCATAGGTACGAGCAGCAAGTTTAGGGTCAGGAGTTTTTCCGCCTGGAAGACACAGCAGAATAGAGTCACGACAGAGTCGTGACCAACAGAAATGAGTTAGTTTTTTGGCAAAAATCAACTGCCACAATTTGAATGCAAATCAAACTTATATCCACAGAATGACTGACATCTGAAGCTGATTCAGCCGAGAGTGAGGAGTGACACAAGAAGCGAGACAGTGGGTGTGCATTGACAGGACAGAGTGCATGTTAATGTCGTCTTTCTCGTGGACAGGAAGTAGGAACTAGTCTTTGCATTACTTGTCAATGCTGCACAAGCGTGTTCAAATAATCTTTACATCACCGTATCAATACTTCTAACAGGCACTCTTGATTTCAAGAACTACTAGCATAATGCTTGTAATGTTCTTGAGCTGAAATGCACTGTCTCATTTAGCTATGCTGCTCTGCATGCAGTAGTATTATGTATCTACAACAAAACCTGGGAACTGTGCCATCTTAACTTTTTTTGGGAGAGTGACTTCAGCATCTGTCAAGGATTTCAGTGGAATTACCAGTAAACATGCCAACTAATTTGCAATATGCATGACTGCACCATACTAATCCGAGGCCTGCTTCTTTTTCTCTTTTGACCTCTCTGCCTTTGTTGATGCAAAGATTGAACTGTGCTAGTTTGACAAAGACTAGTTCAAACTTCCAAAATCATGCTCAGAGATGGCAGCATGTTTCTAGCATGTTGTATACGTACGCAATCATCTTTGTTCCAGCAGTTGCCGACTCCTTGGGCCACATGGAAAGCCTACAATAAGTCTGACATTAGTGAGCATTAGAAATAATCCAGCAAATGTCCCCCACTATCACAAGTCCTACTCTTTCTGCCAGCCTAAACTCTGAGAGGAAGTGACATTTCCTTGACAAAAGTCGTCATCGTTGAAAAAAAAAAGAGAGAAGAATTTACGTAAAATGTCTCGTCTGTGGTTGTTCAAACAGTAATTTTTCACTTTCGTAATTTACTTGCTCAGTCAAACTGCCAGTAAGATCAATACTAAAATACTGTTTTGCAACCATGACTAAACTGTCAGGTAGTACACTGTCATCTCCTTCGTAATAAAAAACTTACCATCAGCTGCCGATAACAAGAAAAACAATGAAGAATAGACTCACAGTCAATGCACAGAACAGTAAACTTCAGGTGCCAAAAATATGAAGAGGTGGAAAAAAGCTGTCAACTCTTCAGCAAAACTGCCAGTTAGTGGATCAGTCACCCATATAAAGTCACAACCATAATTCATGTCCTTTAATCAAAGTCAAGGATCATGTATTGTCTCATTAATAACATTCTTATTTAAATTTCCATTTGGGTTTAGCATCATTCATCTGACATTTTCTTTTCTTTTCTTTTTCTCTCTCTCTCTCTCTTCAAAAACTGGGGGTTTGCAGACATGCAATATTTTCAGATTTTTTTTTTAAAACTCCATCAACAGAATAGTGTTGAGATAATGCTGTCCTGAAGTCATTTTGCCAGTTGGACACTGATACTGCCAAAAAAAATTGTACAACACTGATCATTAAAATGACTCAATTGTGTTCAGAAAGATAATCTTAACTGAGCTTAAGTCAAAACCCTAGAAGACAAGCAACACTGAGCAAATCCTTGTTTCTAACTCAACTGTCCTAACTGAAACAAAATCCTAAGAACCCCCGCCAAAACTGTGGACTCCTCCTCAGTCAAGCTTCTACAGTTGCGATCATGCATAAAAGTGATCTTTATGCAGGTTTATAGGCGACTGGTGGTGTGGCCAAGGCTTGGATGACGATGCTAGAAAGGAAAGATATTTCCTCATTAGTCTCGTCTTGGTAGTGGAGAGTTTTGTAACAAAGTGAACAAACCATCACAATGCTACCACACAATCTGACCCCAACTGTGTATGATCAGGGTTTCGGTTTAGAAAAATAATTAAACAACAAACACAGACATAACCTTTTTTTGTAAGGTATTCTATTGTCTAACTCATTCTCTGAAGTGCTAATGCATAAAAGTTGTGTTTTTCTCCTTGTTTTTTTCTTCTTTTTTGAGTGCTCACATACACATATTGTCAGAAAGAAAAAGCATCCCTTTCTGGCCCAATTAACGTATCAACTGAATATAGTTACAAGTAATGTAATGCACAAGCCCTAAGCACTTCAACAAAGTGACTGAGTAAGACTAGTGACTGTATTGAAACTGCATTGTGTTATTGTAAAACTTTTATCACCATGTGTCTTTTGACAAATAGTTGAAATTCATGCCAAAACTACAGAAGAAGTGCAATCTGGGCTCCAGTTCATGCATCATCATCATCCCCCCCCCCCCCCCCCTTTCCAGTTACAACTGTTGTGCTGTCCCTAAGGATCTTTCATTCCCATCACTTGTCAGTGGACACTAATCCGGGATTAAAAAAGAAAAAAAAGATGATGACCCTAGTGCAAATGTCTGCCCTTTACTTCTGGACTGAGCCTGCTACACTTGCAACCAGCAGGCCAAAATCAACTCTTCCTAATTACTGACGAAGTTTCAAAGTTCTGTGGCAAAACTTAGTCTATGGGTAGTTGGTAATTATCTCCTTACTACTCTGTCAATCTTTTCTGTATCGTTTTCTTGACAAACTTCACAGCTATTCTCAGTACCAAATAATTATTCTAAATATGAGCACTAATCTGCAGTTTCATTCTTGCCAATTCTATCTTTAATGAAGAAGAGCATGGTAAAAAGAATTAAAAAATGAATCAGACAATTCTCATTCAGAACGTGTGGACGTGTGACAAACTTGAGGTATGTTCACTGCTTTGTTAAAATGCAAAATCAACGGTCACAGTTAGACCAAGGTTACTTGTCAACTAACTTTTTCATACTCCCATGCTTTGACTGCTCTCAGTACCATGCAACTTTGGCATGCTGGTCACACAGGTAGATGACAAAATCCCTTTATTTTTTCCATCCTTTACATTGTTGCACAACCATCTAACTTTGAAACAGGGCTCCCAATTTTTGTGATAATACCAATGGTTTTTGAAAGATAAAATATAGAAATGCATATCGAGATACAAACAGGTGAACCTCAGTATACTGTCATGTTACAAAGTATGTCAGACCGTGAACCACCATCAAACAGAATGGTGACAAAAGCATTCAAAATCCACATCGATGCCATTAGTTCAGCATGTACTCCAGCCAATGTCAATTATCCACTTGTTCAGTCCCCATGTATTTTTCATATCTGAAGGAAAGATCTTCTTGGTGCTTAGCAGAAATAAGAGCAGAAGAGAAGAGAAGGACAGGGAGAAAGAGGAAAGATGGAAAATCTGTCACGTCATCCTGAGGTTCACCTGTAACCGCACACACCAACACATTGCCTCTGTCAGCTTCCTATGGACCTGTGAGTGCCAGATGTGTCTTTAGAACCAAAACATTCACGCCTTTTAGACTTCTTTTTTCACTCTATAAAAATATTCAGCCACAATCACCAACCACACATACTTAATTGTTAGTTGTTATTGTTCATTTACAAGATCTTTCATTTGATCTTTTCTTAACCACTCCTCCAACATAGCGACCCTGAAGGCACATTCATCAGGCAGACTTCTGACCCAGCTTTGCTTTAATTTGATGTATCCAACCCACCACCAATGTAACAACACCAAGAAAAAGGAGTCTGATAAAAACAGTCTCCTATTTCTTAGTTCCATTTTCAGAAAGAAGCTGACAAATGCATGCAAAGGTTCAGACACAGAAAAACATTCCACTTGAGACAAACACAAACATTGTGACACACACACACAAACACACACAGAGTACCTAACACACAGATAATCTAGACAATGTTCATCCAACCAACTGACCTTCTGCAAAAGGGTCATATCGTTCTGGAGAGATAATCATGTTTCTCCTGCGTGCCCGATACTCGTCCTCCCTGTCGGAGATCTTGGGGATCCTGTGCTCGGCCAAGGGGTCATAGTCCTGCAGCATGCAGCACAAGTATTATTTCTACGGATCTACCCACTACACCCAAGTCTGTGACCTGATTTTCAGTCAACCTTAAACTTAAATATCATATCACTTATCAGGGCCAAACACAATTCATCACACCAACAAAATCTCATGCACTACACAAGACACACATATTTTTTTCTTACTACTCCTGAAGGGCAAAAGGTGGTCCATACAAATACAGCATCATTCATCACTGGTAAAGTCAGTTATAAAATGCATTTTCTGAATATTTCACAGTTTACGTTCTGCATAAAGAATGACAAATCCATCAAAGAAAAAGGAAGAAAAAAAGAAAGAACTTATAAAATGAGGGGGGAGGGGGGATTCTGAAGAATGTGGTTTTGATACTTAGTACTACTATTACTATTATTAATCAACACATTTGTTAATACTTGCAAAAATCTGGAAATATAAAAACATTACCCATCATCATATGAAAAAAGAAGAAAAAGGGCTTACTGTCATATTTATTGTCATAAATTGTCTAAAGGTTAATTTATGAACTGTAAACCAACATTACCTTGTCATTTGCAGTCTCGTGCAGTAGATTCAATGGAGCTGTGTAAGTGGACTTCTTCCCCAGCACCGTCGTGGTATCTTCTTCATCCTGAACAAGATCAATAACATCAATTATCTTTAACTAAAAAGTTTTACAAGCATGAAGCACACCTATTCACCTAAAATTATGAAAACTTGACAATGCTAAACTTTAAAATACACACCTACCCTTCTGCACATTATTTATTATATGGCACATTTCAGCTAGAATATTACTTGCTAACACAGCCTCTTGAGTTTTGTCAATAATATTCATAGAATCATAATGCAACTCAACATACAAACTTTTACAGAGCTGAGGCAACCAACTTAAAATAGTTGATGAAAGGAAGAGAATTTCCGACCAATCAGCTTTGAAATACAACTGCCAGAAATGATATCTAAACCAATCAGTATTGTGGATATGAATGTGGTTAGACTAGTAAGTTAGACAAGCAGTTTTATGTTCCAAATCTTGCTGATCTGGTTTCGTTGATGCACTAAATTATCATTGACTATCGTAACAGCTTTGAAAATATGTGTGCATAAGATGATGCACAGATCTCTAAATCTGTGTGTCAAAATTCAAATCTGTGCATAACAGACCCGCAGTTGTGCGTTATTGGGAGCACTGAAGTGACGTAGTTGTACTTACATCAGGTTCATCAGTGACGGCAATTGAAGTGTCATAACCAACATATCTGCTGTCCATACTGATGCCTCCATTGCCATAGATGTCCTGGTCATAGTGACCAGTTGTTCCAAGGCCCACTCTTTCCTCTTCATCCTGTGGTGCTGAACCAAGGCCTTGTCGTTTAGCCTGCAAGTTCCGCACCTGCTCTTCAATCTCTGCAGGAAAGACAAAACAACACTTTCTTAAAAAAAATATTCATGTTCAAATCAAAGTATTAAAAGAAGAAGAAACCCCTACTTCAATTACAATCAAGTCTAATTTGACAGTACCTTCATTACTCCCACTATGGAGTATGGTGTACATGTACATACATCAACATTATACAATTGACTGTTTTGGCTTTATATTATATAATTTTTATTGTACAACTATTAGTATTATCACAAACTTGGTGCAATGACCAGTCTACTGTTATGTAATACAATAATACACTCCAACCACTGAACCAGAGTCCAACCCCAAAGTCCATGTTTACTTTGTGGAAACCGGAAGTAAATAACATCTCTGACTAAGTGGTAGACTGGTACAAAATTAACAAAAAACAAGCTAACAAATAACATGTTGTTGTATCCATGACTCATTTTTAACACTGCATTAGCCATTACACAAAAACATTGGGATTTACCAACTACAATTTTTTAGTCAATTGAGTATTGTAACTTTTTGATGGGTTCCCCTTCCAGTTCCAGCCCCCCCCCCCCCCCCCTTTTTTTTTTTTTCCTTCTCAATATTTATTCTAATTTCTATATTTTATTCCAGTTCAGTAAGTTAATAAAACTGAACACTACTGGACTGCGAAAATCAACAACCAGTATGGCAGTCTCAGTGTGGATGTTAATCTGAGAGGTATGGCAATAACTGTTAATGTTATGAACACTTATAGACTGATTCAGTGACTGGTAGTAAACCAAACAGAATTAGACAGTTTAAGACATGGCCGAATGGTCTCATGGCACGTACTGAAGATCTAATAGTAATAGTAACTTAGGGAAAGCATCTGTGGTGGGTTAAAGTGCACCAGTTGAGCCAGAGAGGATTTTTTGTTTATTCCCTTTGCAGTTCTTTTACTTTGGTAAAGTGGATGTGTAGCAGACTATCAGCAGACCATTGCAACTGCTGATCAGAACACAATCAATGAATCATGTGAGCAATGCTGGGGCGTATAAAGGATACGATGCATAACTATAGCCCCAAATACTGTTTGAAGTAAACTGATCAGATCATCCACCCCTAACCCCGTCTCCCCAACAAAAATTATAATGGGCACACTGAAAACGTCCTGTACATTATTTTTGTAGCCACCTGGTCAAAGATGGCAATCCAAGACTAAAGGTGTCCATTTTAAACAGTGAACGTAGTATCTGTACAAGATCAAAAGCTGTACCTCCACACTGACGCCAGACTAAAAGATCATAAACACTCAGTGACAAGAGATGAATGCAAAAATGGACTAACCTTCGTGTGAAGCAGCCGCCATTTTGCAACAAATGGACGTCGTATAATAAATCCCATAATAGTTTTCAATGGAATGCGCATGCGCTCAACGTGCGCGGTAATACCGGTATACCAGTAAACTGCTCTTTGTGCATTCCTTCTGTACAGTGCACAGTTACGAGACTCAGAAGACAACAGCCTTGCCTGTCGTTTGCCAAAAAATAAATAAACGCATTATCTTTAAAAAAAAAAAAAAAAAAAATCTGAAACGAGAATAACTGCTAGCGTTCTAAAACAAGGTCCGATCGCCGGAACGCTGGCCGAGTACTCAGGATTAGGCCGACAACTGAAACTGACGCAACATGCGAATCAGTTTCGGGGTGATCCCTTGCTACAAAACGACACTTAAATAACAGTTAAACGGTGAAAAACGATGAACAATGAGATGGACAACTAAGCCACTTATCTGTTTTCGTTTTGTCCAGTGTCTGGAAGAATGATGTGCTTAAATAACAGTTACGTGACTCTGCTGAAATCAGTGGCTTGACTCAGTGACTCCGGCGGAGCCGCCGTGCCGCGCGGACTGGTGAGTGAAAAATGAGATGCCGAGGGCTAAACCAAGTTATCTGTTTTTGTCTTGTCCAATGCCTGGAAGATGCGCTTCTTCCGAGCACTGGACAAGACGGAACTGAACAGACAAAGTGGCCCTTTAGCTCTCCGGCAACTCATTTTTCACTGGCAGTCCGCGCCGCACGGCGGCCGCGCTCCGGAGTCAGTTTTTCCGCAGAGTCGCGTAACTGTTATTTAAGCACATCATTCTTCCAGACACTGGACAAAACGAAAGGAGATAAGTGGTTTAGCTCTCCATCTCATTGTTCATCGTTTTTCATCGTTTAATGGTTATTTAAGTGTCGTCAAGTTTTCAGTGTAGCGAGGGATCCGGCCGCATCTCAGTCAGTCGAGTCAGTCACTCAGTGACTGATTTTCAAGTCAGTTTATCCGCGGCCGGTTTTTCACCCGCTATGCCGTACTAGGTAACTCATTTAAGTGTCGTTTTGTAGCCGCCGGATAAAGGGGATGACCCCGGCAATTCGCCGCAGATGTTGCCGCACGGTGTTTTCAAGTGTCCTAATCTTGAAATAGCGTTCTTTTAAACCTTTCAGTAGTAGTATATGTGTGGACTGACATTTGATCTTAACACAAAGAAACTAATTTTGACCAAGGCCTAACAGGTATCAGTAATACTGACTGTTTCTCCTTCATAAACCTGGCAAAAGGCTTGTTTCAGTCAGTATATAACTGATTTGAAGATTGTCAAAGCTGAGTCAGTTTTTATTAGTTTTAGTTTGCCTACAGACGAAGAGAAGCGTTGACGATGCTGTTCTTAACAGAATGCATGCACATTTAAATCAAGCTAATACCAGTGTTTGGTTACAATGTACGGCGCCGGACGGGCGCTCATCAAGAGACTGAGACTGCTTTCTCGGCGTTTCTGTTTTCTTTGTACACTGCAGACTGTCAGAAGTCAACGGCCAGAAAGCACACCAATCGGAAATTTTGGGGACAGTGGACTGACTGGACTATCAGGTAAATGACGATGACGGCTCCCACGACCCACTACTAGCGATTTTGTGTGGGACAGGTGTGACGAGAACTACCTCAGTCGAGTCCAGTTAAACTGTGGGCCAAATGATGACTGGTTTTCAGTAGAGGACTGCATCAAAGGGTATAACTGATGAGATCAAAATTAAAGGAGAAACTGTTGAAAGAGTAAAAGTTTATAAATACCTAGGAATAACACTTAATCATCACTGACAAACTGCATGCATCAGTTGGACTGAATGCCACATAGATGAGGTAGTTAAGACTGAAAGTTCACAGCAGGCTATTTTTTATTTTATTGCTTGAGCTCAGTCAGGCCCTTTGAATTTTGATGTCCATGGAGAAATTTGACAGATTTTTTATACAGGGCTCTACTATTAGCATTGTTTTAACTTTTGGAATGACTTGCTGGAGTGGGAATGCATTCAAACCAGACAAAAACAGACTCGACAGAACAATCACTGAGAAGGAAGGTGGGCTGGTGGGGAGAAGGCAAGTGCACTGACTGACTGGACTAATAAATGACGATGACGACTCCCACGACCCACTACTAGCGATTTTGTGGACAGGTGTGACTACGAGAACTACCTCCAGTTAAACTGTGGGAAAAGAAATGATGACTGACTTTAGGAGGACTGCATCAAAGAGTATAACTGGTGAGATCAAAATTAAAGGAGAAACTACTGAAAGAGTAAAAGTTTATAAATACCTAGGAATAACACTTGATCACTGACAAAAAATGATGTGTCAGTTGGAAATGCCACATAGATGCAGTAGTTAAGACTGAAAGTTCACAGCAGGCTGTCCATGGAGAAATTTTACAGATGTTTTATACAGAGCTCTACTATTAGCAGTGTTTTAACTTTTGGGATGACTTGTTGGGGTGGCCGGGCATGCATTCAAACCAGACCGTAAAAACAGACTCGACAAAACAATCAGAAGGCACTGAGGAGGATTGGAGGGGAGACGGCAAGAAAGTATAGACACAGTTTATCATCGACTGGTGACAAAAACTGGGACAGTTTTGGCTGAAAACAACCAAAATTATTTTAAAAATGGCTAAAAACAGTCTTTTCTCTCTTTAGTTCCGATGAGTCGAGTGGAAGTCTTTAAATTCGGCCTTGCTCGACTTGGCAGAAAATGTGGCCTTGGGGTGCATGTTTTCCAGTCTCTCACAGTCCTGTGGGAAGAAGCCGCTGTTTTTGTATATATAATTATACATGTCTGTCTTGCCACCTTCAATTTTAAAGCGGCAGTGCGAGTCAAGTTGTTTCTTGCAAACTACGCTACAATGTTCTGGCTCTTGTCGTTCCTGACAGGGGTGATGTAGTCCTCTGCCAGAATAGCTGGGAACCGTCCAGTGACTGCCTTGTACATGGGGAGCAGCCGTTGTTGCTGTCTGCAAATTTGTAGGGGTTTCAGATCAAGTTCAGACAGCATGGTTGTAACACTTCCGGTTGTTTCTGTATCTTTATGTCTTTGTGACTGCATTCCCTTTAACTGTTGAAATATTAATTTGCGGTGGAACACTGGCTACACAAGTTATTCTGTACACTGAGTTTGCGAGTTCCCCGCCACCTTCTTCTTTTGTCGGTAATAGTGTCCAGCTTTAACACTCTGAAGATTCCGACATTTTTAGTTCATGCTGGGTTATCTGGGCGTTTCCATAATCCAACGAACTCTGACATGAACCACAGGAGTGCGTATGTGATCTTTTTACATGCGTGTACACAAGGGGGACTTCGCTTTATTAGTCTCACCCGAAGGACTTTTGTAGAGCAGGCACATAATTTTACTCCGGTGCCAATATCAGGGTGGGTGCAGAGCCTAGCACGTTACGGTCACCCATCCAAGTGGTAACCACGCTCGATTTTGGGCTTTCAAGAGCGAGTACTCAAGGTGGTCACGGTCAGTGCCTTGGGTGTTTAAAACCAAAATAAATAAATTAAATAAAAAGAGAGAGAGAGAGAGAGAGAGAGAGAGAGAGAGAGAGAGAGAGAGAGAGAGAGAGAGAGAGAGAGAGAGAGAGAGAGAGAGAGAGAGAGAGAGAAAACACACACACACACAAAGACAGCTGATCTAACCTTAAACCCATATGACACATGATCATGATATTCATGGAGAAGTGGAGACCAGCTGCAGGTTGTGGGGAGGTGCACGGACAGGCCAGCGGAAAAGGGTGGAGTTTACTCCCTTGTGTGTGAGGCTGGACAGTCTTCGAGACTGATGAGGGAGCCGAGGGTAGGAGCTTAGGCCACAATTCGGCCTGGCGCTGTGAAAGTGCATGGCTTTGTGTGGCAGTTTTTATGGCTACATATAAGCTTCATTCATTCACAACTTTGTCACAAACCTGCAGCAGAACGAGGCCCCGATCACTCGTGCATAATCAACAAGAATTTACACGCATGCCAGGAGAGAGTTACCGTAGGCAACTAGGTCTTTTGTTGTTGTACTTGTGGTACATATTTCGAGCGCTAATTAACTCCCTTAATTGTGTGTTATTTACAACTTTGGTCAGTTACGCCACTGAAGGGGCACACTCTATTCCCGCACATCAGTGTCCATGTACGCTGCTGGACAGCACTCTCCAAAAGGTCTGGGTACTTTCACAGATTATAAATACATGCATTTATAATTCTTGGTACAAACAAGATTGTGAAAGCAACAATGTGCCCCTTCAGGGGCGTAACGAGTTATGGGAGAGTTTGGAAGAAGTGTGCTGGAAAGTGAAGCTTGGAGTTCTTCTTCTTGATCATTGCAGCATGTTGGAGTGTTTAGCCTGACCAGAGATATTACAGCAAGCCTGTAGTGTTGCGTCTCTGGCTTGACAAACTGACATGCAAACAGGATGGACTTTTACTGCTACACAACAGGCTAAACTGATCTGGGGTCCAGTTCTACAGGCCGCCTGGGTACCCACTCCAAACCTCGGATCATGCCCTCCTCCAGAAACAAGGCTTGTCAAGTGTGCAGGGAACCCACACTCCTATCCAAGCCTCACTTTTTGGCATCGTCAATGTTTGCAAAGTGTGTGTTTATGAGGGAGAGAGAGGGGGGGGGGGGGGGGGGGTAGTCACTGGCTGGAGTGTCAACTGCTTGACCATGGCAACCCACTACCTGCAGAGATGACACACATCTATCGTCAGATGAACTGTGAACAATTCTCCTGCAGTTTGAGTACATAATGTGGGTGCTGGCCCAGTTCTAGCACTCATGGTCACCAAGTATCAAAGAAACTGTCCTACATTCACCATGCTTACAAATATTGCCTCAAGCGTCCCATGTGAATGTAAGTTCAGTGTTCAGAATTGTGTGAAAACAAAAATGAGTCGCGTTTTAAAGATGGGCATGTTGAATGTAGGTTCAGTGTTCAGAACTGTGTGAAAACAAAAACGAGGTCACATTTGACAGATGGCCATGTAGACAGTTTGATGTTGATCACCAGCGATTGACTGAGGATCCCCCGTCTGAACATGATACAAATGCTGATGCCTTCATTAATCGGGTGCACAAAATTCTCCAGTAGGTATGACGGGCAAAAAATTAAATTAGGTATGTGCTTGATTTTTCTTAAAATTGCTCTAACTCTCTCAGTGTATGTCAAACACTATGTCTGGTTGTAGGATGTACTTTTTCAAGATGCTGTGCAAGTACTCAAAAAGTGTTTGCAATTCCTGCTTTGATAGAGCTGGGAGAGGACTTTTAATTTTTGTGTCTGTACAAACTATGTCTTTGGAAAGTACTGAAGATTTTGTTTGCTTCTTTGTCCACTGTGTAAATAGTCTTAATGAAAACTTTCAAATCAAACTTCTGTTTCTAAACCCCAGGACTTACATGAGAGGGGAAAGGTGAGAATTCAGGAATGTCCCACTAGTGCTGAGTGCATAAATAATCCCTAAACTATGCTATTCTTCCAGCCAGTCATAATCCACAACTGATTAACCAGATCAAAACAACATTTACTTTAATGTGGCAATACAAAACATGCACATTTTCAGGGTATACACAAAATTGAGAACAAATGTTAGCAGTATTAAAATAGGACACTGATTATCTAGACTTTTATTAGTTTTAACCTGTCAAAACAGGACTCCCTTTTTGATACACATATAAAATCAAGAAAACATTCAGAAGCCCTTATTGTCCCTTATATGTCTGCCTGGTAAGTCCCATTCGCATAACACAGAAATACTTTGGTGCATGAATATTCCAAGGTGCACTGTGCAGATATATCCACAACCAGTCATTACTGACATTCCCCTACTAAAGAACAGCATGAAAAAGAAGAAAATAATGATACAAGACAGTATATAAATGCATATTTTTCACAAGAACATATTTTTGGAACAAAATTGCCACAGCAGACTGGAATTATGCTGCTCGGAACTTGTCTTTCTCTGAGCGCAGGACGTCCATCACTTGAACAGGGTCAGTCTTCCCAACATGGCCCTGAACTGTAGATTCTCTGCAGCAGAAACAAAGTAAGCACTAAATAACACTTCAAGTTCAACACTTAAAGTTGTTTTTGATGAGGAAACATACCATCCTCCTCCTCCTCTTACCTGATCTTGTCAATGAATACATCAGACATACAAGTATGAAGTAAATCAGATTTAAACCAATTAAATCATCATTTTGATCTTTTTGAGGTACTGTGACCTTCATAACTTATGAGCAGTTTTAAGTGAAATTGAGGTTATTTGTCATACAAAGTTGGAATGATCTCATGTTCATAGCTGCCAAGAAAATTTCAGTGTGAAGGCTTTTGCCACAGATAGCTGACCAGCCAGTGGGCTAATGCTCACTACTGTCATACAAAGTTAGAATGAGCTCCCATTTCCAGCTGCCAAGAACATTTCAGCGTGAAGGATTTTGCTGCAGACAGCTGAGCAGCCAGTTGGGCTAACAGTGACACTCATTACTGTTATAAAATACAATGTTAGAATGATCTCGTTTTCATAGTGACTGAGAAATCTCAGTGTGAAGGCTTTTGTCACAGATAGCCGACCAGCCAGCTGAGTTGCAGATAACTATTTCATCTGAGTCTTCATGCTAATCAAAAAGAACATGAGTATGTTTTCCATATATATGTGCTTATCATTCTTATCTAAAACTATATGAAAAAAACTTCACATGAAACAATGTCATCACTGATTAAGATATAATGAGAAAACATGCAAGCACAAATACACACCCATATGCCTGCAGACAGGCAGGAAGGTACACAAACACACACAAACACCACTTACTTCACTCTCATGAAAGGGTTATACTGCTTCTCTTCACCGATGGTGGAAGGCACAGTGGGTTCTTTCTTGCTACGCTGGCTCTAAAATTGGACACACAAAACCAAAGAACTAATCAATGCAATATATATATATACAATTCTAGAACAAATAAATGTAATACACTTCTAAATTTTCAGATGCTCCTATGCAGAACATATAACTCAAATTTGCAGCTTCTCCTGTTGGCATGTGGGTAATGCACAGGGTCTCAAGTACAGATGATCTACAAATAAGCTGGACAGGTTTTGCAAGGGACACTCTGTGAACTTGTCCATGTTAATCCTGCACTGCCTCTTCTTCCTGTTGACCATGTAGAATGTCCAACCAACTAGGCAAAAACCACGTTGGGGGTTCTGTCAAGACACCCAAAACAAACCTCTTTTGAAACAGACACAGAAGCTGCTTCACTTTCTAATTTGCAGAAACCTCTGCTTGTAAGTTCTATGTCATCAATAATGAGAAGGAGTTGGAACTGCACTCCATGATCCACACAAATTCTGCTTGTAAATTTCACTTGTTTGAATTTTTTCCAAAGGGAAAATTCAAGGCTTTTTTAAGGAGAGCCAGCTACAAATGTTGCACCACCCAGATGAACTAATCCCTAATGCTGGTGGTGGAACTTCTACAAAATCTGGCTGAAAAAAAGCTTTTCTGCTTCTGTGGGTTCTTTGACTTGCAGAACACATGACCTTAGTTTTGAATCTCTTGTGAAGGACTAGACACCAAAGCTGCGAACCTGTGACCATGAAGACTGGGGGTAGGGGGAGCTTATTACTGAGGCTGCACAAACTGCATTCAACTCCTTCTAAAATCAGCGTAACAAATGTGCAAGTCCAGTCATCACTTTATTTCTGAACATCACATCACTAACTCCCTCCCAGGAGAGGGTGGTGGGTGTTCATTTATATCTTAAAATTACACAGCAGCATTTGCCACAGTTTCATTTTACACAATACACAACTGCCAGCAGCAGAAGATAAAAGGACAGGAAGAAGAACTGTGAGAAAAGGGAAGTCTGAGCTGTGTCACAAAGCCACTGTCCATTGTTGCTTCCATCTCAAAGCAATCTTTCGATCAGTTAATCCACCTCCAGATTATAGATATTATTAAAGCAGATCTTCTCCCCTGATCAATTTTAAGATATAAATGAACACCCATCACCCTCTCCTGGCAGGGAGTCAGTCAGTCTCCACCAAGCTGTGCTGATTCATATTTGTTTCTCTTACCAGCAAATCAACAATGTCAGTGTGAAGGGAATTACACTGGGGATCATCTGCATGATGCTGAGATGAATTTTGTTGTTGTTATTAGTGCAGCAATAATTACAGATGCACAAAAAAAATGTTTGTAGGAAATGTAAAAACACAAACAATTTTTTTAATGTTTTCACTTGCATGTATCCTTACCCGACCATTTTCAAACAAAACAGTAGATTAATGAACAGATTAAGTATTAACAATTAAATTCTTCTCTTGTACTCCAATTATTTTACATGCATCTTTCTCACACACACACATCCGATGAAACAGAACAATTCTAGTGTTAAAATAAAAATACCCCTACCTCTGCCCAGGCTATTTTGGACTTGATGGTATCACTGTTGGGTTCCACATGGGCAGCAAACTTGAGGTTGTTCACTGTGTACTCATGGCCACAGTACACTTTCTGCAATGGAAGAAGCAACAACAGTTACTTTCCAGCTGACACAGCTTCCTGTTCCTCATTGTGTACCCATGACTACAGTGCACAATGTGTAATGAAAGCATATAAATTATCAGCTACTTTACTCCTGGCAAAGCTTCACTTTACTCATTGTGTCACTTGGCAAATCTTCATTTTACTCACTGCATCACCAGAAAAAAACTTCATTTTACTCATTGCATCACCACACACAGCTTCATTTTACTTATTGTGTACTCATGGCTTAACAGTACACTTTCTGCAATGGAAGCATAATAAATTATTGGCTACTTTACACCAGGCACAGCTTTCTTTTATTCATTGTGTACACATGGCTTAACAGTACACTTTATGCAATGGAAACAGGACAAATTATTGGCTACGTTACACCAGGCACAGCTTCATTTGACTCATTGTGTGTTCATGGCTTAACAGTACACTTTCTGCAATGGAAACAGGACAAATTATTGGCTACTTTACACCAGGCACAGCTTTATTTTACTCATTGTGTACACATGGCTTAACAGTACACTTTCTGCAATGGAAACACAAGTGAGACTACTTTACTGCTCACAGCAGTTCTGTTGCGAAAATGGTCAGTAATGGTCCCTGCAATGTATAAATGCAGATCCAGACCAAGGCAAAATTTCATCTCACTGGCTGTATACTCATGGGTATAGTGCACTTCCTGTGATGGAAACAAAAGTGGCTTGCTAATGGGAGGCAAAGGTTTGCCTTATTCACTGTGTACTCATGGCCACAGTTGCTTTCTGCAACAGATTGCAAAAGGGTTCATCCCACAAAATGCAAAGCTCCCCCCTGTGTGCTCATGACCACAGTACACCAACTGCAATAAAAACATAGTGCTGACTACTTTACAGTAGGCGAAGCTTCATCTTATTCACTGTATACTTCTCATGGCCACAGAACACTTTCTGCAATGAAAACATAGCGCTGACTACTTTACAGTAGGCAAAGCTTCATCTTATTCCCTGTATACTTCTCAAGGCCGCAGAACACTTTCTGCAATGGAAAGAGAACAGTGTTTACCCCTAGGGAGGTAAAATGTCAGGTTGCTGCCTGTGTACTCATTGCCACAGCACACACTACACTGGATGAAGCACAAAAATCAAGTCTCCATCACCAAAGGCATTAAAGCTTAATCTTAACCAACATATTTCATGAACCACTAAACAAAAGCTTGGTTAAATACACTAATACAGCCCAGTTGTACTGTTACACACCTCACAACTCTACTCTTATTGAATATCATGTCAGTTTACAGTTATTTTAACTATTCTAGTTGCATCGTTACACACCTCACACAACTCTGCTCTTACTGAACATTGTGTCAGTTTACTGTTATTTTAGTTATCTATTCCAGCTGCATTGTTACACACCTCACACAACTCTTACTCTTACTGAACATCATGTCAGTTTACTGTTAATTAACTGTTCTAGTTGCAGTGTTACACACCTCACACAACTCCACTTCTACTTATATCACTTCAGTTACTGTTATCTAATCATGGACCTCACTATCTCAGTTCAGAATAACTCCCTACTCAGATCACTCCAGTCTGCCACATACTGGTAGTCCTTTGGTCACTTTATTCCACTTAGTACTACACAACTTCAGTTCATGACACCATTTCATCTCACAATGACTCAGTTACCTCTTTTGCGACAGCCCCTGTTATCTCAAGTCACTCAACTAGCTGATGGGCCTAGAATCATAACTTGACTGAGCATTAAATACCACGTAACTAGCTCACCTCATCACCCCAGTTACTCATCACCCCAGTTACACAATTACCTCAGTCCACTGTTACATATCTCATTACATCAATTCACTTTACAGATCAATACAGACCTTACTACCTCAAGATAGATATGTGCTTCATTACCCAAGTTCACTGTCAGCTGCCTCACTTACATTGTGATGATTATCTTAGTTCATCCCATGGTTAAACACATCACTATGAGGACAGTTCACTTCACTGAAAAGAAGTTTCTAGAATGGGCTACTGTTTAAGCAGCATGAGAGACATGGTGTGTGCTAGGTCCAAGTGCAAGTTCTGATCAACCCGAGGGCAATGCAGCATGTGTAAAGATTACTCGACAAGTGCATTCACTTGAACACTTCAGGTCCATGGACAAGGACTCACAGTTTCTGGAGGTAAAGCTCCCAGTTTCTCCACCAGAGCTGTGTACATCTGCTGTCCTGTTCCCTCAAAGAATTTGCCACATCCCGCAACAAACAACGTGTCACCTGAAAGTAGACATGAATTGCAAATTTATCAATTACTAATTTGAAACAGCAATCCATTTAAAATTAAACAATGAATTAAAAAGGAAAATGACCAATCACTGAATCAGTCAATTACTTTTAATCAGACAAGTTACTGTTCAAGTTAATCAATCACTCAGTTGACTACTAAGTCTACTTATGCTGTAAAAGTGTTGGAATACTATATTCACGCACTGACTGACATCAAATCAATCAAGCAGTCAAATCAACCTGCCCACCGGTCACTCTCAATTGATCATTATGAATCAGTCAACGCATGTTAAGCAATCGACTGATAAATGTATAACATTATAAACTTTGGTATTTCTGAGCATGCTTTTGTGCCAGCAAATTGCAAATGGACTGCCTTGTGATGTGCATAAACAATGAGGAAAAGGCAGAGAGAGAAGAGAGAGCCTGGTGGTGTGCACAAACAACAAGGAAAAGGTACATAGAAGAGAGAGGCTGGTGGTGTGCATGAACAAGGAAAAGGTACAGAGAGAGAAGAGAGAGGCTGGTGGTGTGCATGAACAAGGAAAAGGTACAGAGAGAGAAGAGAGAGCCTGGTGGTGTGCACAAACAACAAGGAAAAGGTACAGAGAGAGAAGAGAGAGCTGGTAGTGCGCATGAACAACAAGGAAAAGGTACAGAGAGAGAAGAGAGAGGCTGGTGGTGTGCATGAACAAGGAAAAGGTACAGAGAGAGAAGAGAGAGGCTGGTGGTGTGCATGAACAAGGAAAAGGTACAGAGAGAGAAGAGAGAGCCTGGTGGTGCACATGAACAACAAGGAAAAGGTACAGAGAGAGAAGAGAGAGCCTGGTGGTGTGCATGAACAAGGAAAAGATACAGAGAGAGAAGTGAGAAGCTGGTGGTGTGCACAAACAACAAGGAAAAGGTACAGAGTGAGAAGAGAGAGCCTGGTGGTGTGCATGAACAAGGAAAAGGTACAGAGAGAGAAGAGAGAGGCTGGTGGTGTGCACAAACAACAAGGAAAAGGTACAGAGAGAGAAGAGAGAGCCTGGTGGTGTGCATGAACAACAAGGAAAAGGTACACAGAGAGAAGAGAGAGGCTGGTAGTGCGCATGAACAACAAGGAAAAGGTACAGAGAGAGAAGAGAGAGGCTGGTGGTGTGCATGAACAAGGAAAAGGTACAGAGAAAGAAGAGAGAGCCTGGTGGTGTGCATGAACAAGGAAAAGGTACAGAGAGAGAAGAGAGGCTGGTTGTGCGCATGAACAACAAGGAAAAGGTAGAGAGAAGAGAGAGGCTGGTGGTGTGCATGAACAAGGAAAAGATACAGAGAGAGAAGAGAGAGGCTGGTGGTGTGCATGAACAAGGAAAAGGTACAGAGAGAGAAGAGAGAGCCTGGTGGTGCGCATGAACAACAAGGAAAAGGTACAGAGAGAGAAGAGAGAGCCTGGTGGTGCACATGAACAACAAGGAAAAGGTACGGAGAGGGAAGAGAGAGCCTGGTAGTGTGCATGAACAAGGAAAAGGTACAGAGAGAGAAGAGAGAGGCTGGTGGTGTGCATGAACAAGGAAAAGGTACAGAGAGAGAAGAGAGAGGCTGGTGGTGTGCATGAACAAGGAAAAGGTACAGAGAGAGAAGAGAGAGGCTGGTGGTGTGCATGAACAAGGAAAAGGTACAGAGTGAGAAGAGAGAGCCTGGTGGTGTGCATGAACATGGAAAAGGTACAGAGAGAAGAGAGAGCCTGGTGGTGCACATGAACAACAAGGAAAAGGTACACAGAGAGAAGAGAGAGGTTGGTAGTGCGCATGAACAACAAGGAAAAGGTACACAGAGAGAAGAGAGAGGCTGGTAGTGCGCATGAACAACAAGGAAAAGGTACAGAGAGAGAAGAGAGAGGCTGGTGGCGTGCATGAACAAGGAAAAGGTACAGAGAGAGAAGAGAGAGGCTGGTGGTGTGCATGAACAAGGAAAAGGTACACAGAGAGAAGAGAGAGCCTGGTGGTGTGCATGAACAAGGAAAAGGTCCAGAGAGAGAACAGAGAGGCTGGTGGTGTGCACAAACAACAAGGAAAAGGTACAGAGAGAGAAGAGAGGCTGGTAGTGCGCATGAACAACAAGGAAAAGGTAGAGAGAAGAGAGAGGCTGGTGGTGTGCATGAACAAGGAAAAGGTACAGAGAGAGAAGAGAGAGCCTGGTGGTGTGCATGAACAACAAGGAAAAGGTACACAGAGAGAAGAGAGAGCCTGGTGGTGCGCATGAACAACAAGGAAAAGGTACAGAGAGAGAAGAGAGAGCCTGGTGGTGTGCATGAACAAGGAAAAGGTACATAGAAGAGAGAGGCTGGTGGTGTGCATGAACAAGGAAAAGGTACAGAGAGAGAAGAGAGAGACTGGTGGTGTGCATGAACAAGGAAAAGGTACAGAGAGAGAAGAGAGAGCCTGGTGGTGTGCATGAACAAGGAAAAGGTACATAGAAGAGAGAGGCTGGTGGTGTGCATGAACAAGGAAAAGGTACAGAGAGAGAAGAGAGAGGCTGGTGGTGTGCATGAACAAGGAAAAGATAAAGAGAAAAGAGAGTGAACCTGGGACCTGTAAAGACAGCAGGCTGTTCCCCAGATGGACCAGTGATGAAGTAACAGATGTGGCCACTGGTGTGACAAGGGGTGAACATGCAGCGCACTTTCAGTGAACCAATCTGCAAGTGTAATAACATGTCCTGAGGAAAAGCCAACCTCATGAGAAGCTATTGCTCCTTCGGGACTCCTTTTTACATATATATATATACCCACCCCCTACCACCCAAACACACACACTTTTATTATATTATTATTCATTCATATCTTGAGGAGCACGTCCCAGCCTCTGTGATGAGTCAGAGGCATTGCATCTGCACCATTCATCCCAATACTCATATGCCCAGCTGCACCCAAGGTCCACAGAGTCGAGGTGGCCGTCTTGAGCTGTCTGTCCTAACGAGCCTTCTGGTTTCCGTGGACGTAAAGAATTACTGAACTGTGCTTCGGCATTGGTCACAACTTGTCCCTAATATGTCAACTGACATCTGAGGACATTAAGCATCACTTCATCATCATTGCCAAAAGGTCCATTGCTGAGTCACTTTGGTATTCACTAATGCCTATTCTGATGCAGCTTATGCAGGGCAGCATTCGCTATGCCCCTGCTGTCAACAATGTTAGCCAAGTCATGTCATGGAGCCAGACTCAGCAAGTAACCAAAATTGACCCTCCCTCCACTCACCCCTCGAGAGTGACCACCGCAACGTCCCCCCATCAATTGCCCAGCACTGCATTCTTCCTCCACTGTCTCTTTAGTTTTCACATTGTCACAAAAACCAACAGAGTTCACCAAAGACAAACCCTCTTCTTCAGACTACTTTCTGTTGACTTGGTGGTTTGTGCAGCTGTAAAATAGTGGTTCCATTTGACCGTTCCAGACCCACCATGTGACTCATGAGTGATCTACAATCATATTGTTGTTTTAGAATATTTCTCAACTACATCTTACTCAATGTTATGTGAAGCTGCAGTATAAGCCCTGCCCCCCCAACACATACACACTTGTACCGTCACACATGCAAGTGCAGTGCTACATGACATTTTGATACCTACGCCCTGACTTTGGGGATACCTGCCATTATGTTTCATTTGTTCTGTTTTGAAGTAACTTAAGCCAAGGCTACATTTCTCTTGATTTAAAAAAACTACTTATTTTAATGATCAGATTATGGAGAAAAAAAATAATAGTAGTTTTAGTACCACAAACAAAACAAAACATACGCACAGAAACAGAACAAAATGTCCTTATTCTGTACACATACTACACATGGGAAATAAACAATATGCCATCTGTATACAACTGTTAAGTCAATAAAATCAGACAAATATTTTGCACTGACAAAATTCTCACTCCTTCTGTCTGTCTCTAGTCTAAACAAACATGATCCACAACTTTTACAAACCCACATGTAATAAATAATAATGGTACAAGGCTGTCAGTCAATAAAATCAGATAAATATTTTGCACTGACCATGTTCTCAGTCCTTCTGTCTGTCTCTAAACAAATGAGATCCAAAATTTTTACAAACCTACATGTAATAATAATAATGGTACATTTATACAGCCCTGGGTGCTTTACAATTAAAACCAACATCCATATGTATATATATGTGATATAAGCTACATATATATCACATGATACACACACACACACACACATATTTTATATATATATATATATATATATATATATATATATACCAGTGCACACACTGACCAAAGAAATGAGAACATGTGCAGCAATGGCATGCCATGTCTTGTCAAACTAAATGGGAGGAGAATGTCCATCAACAAGGAGTGAGGAACTCACAGAAAACTGATCGCCATCTGTGACTTTATTGGTGAGAGCTCCAATCCGTTCGTCTCCACCATACACTGCCAGCTTGCCTGCCAGGCCTACCAGCTTCTCATTGCCTCCAGCATGGTCCCTGCACATGCAACACACAAATCAATCACACAACCTCACCTTGTCACAGAACAATGAAGAAGACCAGTTTGAAGCTTCAAAGCCTGCGGACAATGGGTGCAACTGCAAGCAAACTACCATCCTGCAGTTCTAAAAAATGCAGTTGCTGCTTTACTTTTGTCACCACCTTTTTGAAAGGTCATGGGACCAGACAGACGGAAAATGTCCACAGAAGCAAAATTTGTCATATCTTGGTTTTGCGTAAATTCATAGTTTGTCTCACTTTTGGAAACGCATTAAAAAAATCTGTCCAGCATTGAAATGTGTTGTAATTACTTACGAGTGTACCAGACTGACAGCACGAGTGGTACTCACCAGTGGTGATGTGTGGTGATGACAGAATTCAGTGACAGCCCTTCCTCCTTCACAGCACTCATAACCTGTGGGAAAAACAAGATTGTATACATATATATATATCATATATATATCATATATATATATATATATATATATATATATATATATATATATATATATATATATAATTACTGGGTAATATAAATATTACATATATAATGTACATAAAGTGAACAGCATTTTTTCCCAATTTTATTTTGAACACATTCATGGTGTCTACAGTGTGAAGTGTGTGTGTATGTGTGACACTGACAGCGTGTGTGTGGTGTGTGTGTGTGTGTGTGTGTGTGTGTGTGTGTGTGTTATGTCTGTGTGCTGTGTTACACAGACACATACATAACACATAACCACATATATGCAGTCACACACACACATGCACACATGTGAGCTATACAGTGATCCATTCAGTGTATGTGTAGGTCACCAAGTGACCAACTAATTATAAATGCAAGTTCTCAATTTCATACAGGTCACACGAGAGAGAGAGAGAGAGAGAGAGAGAGAGAGAGAGAGAGAGAGAGAGAGAGAGAGAGAGAGAGAGAGAGAGAGAGAGAGAGAGAGAGAACAAACTTGAACACCTCATTTTACAAGGATTGTAGTTTAGAGAGAGAGAGAGAGAGAGAGAGAGAGAGAGAGAGAGAGAGAGAGAGAGAGAGAGAGAGAGAGAGAGAGAGAGAGATAGTCACAGACTGACAGTGACTGACAGAGAGAGCACAATACAAACAACAGCAACCTTTTCTGGTTCCACAGGATCAACAACTGCACACTGCTTGGTTTCCTCATCGATGAGGAGGTACATGTAGTTGTCCTCCAGGGCTGGGATCAAGCGCACACGCATGTCTAAGTGTTTTGTTAGACCCTCTAAAGAATGGCAACTCCTGGCTAGCTGCAGCCTAGACAAATTCCCTGCAGAACATACAACAGCATCAAGTACAGTGCAGTCATCAGCACCGTGAAACTGGCTGGTACCTATGCAATAGTATTAAGTACTAAGTAGTACTATCAGAATTCTCCAAACAAAACAAAACAAAAAACAAAACAAAAAACTCTAGCTACAAAAAGTACAAGTACTGGAATGTATCATCATGTAGATTGTCAACACCATCTGAGATTTATGTATGTCAATGACAATTGTCATCAAAAAAAAGAAGTCATTGGCTTCGTTAATTTTTTAAACATTCACTCACACTCACAGTGACTTTGGAACGTGAAGTTAGACTTTAGAGACCTGTCAATGTCAAGGAAACCACTGTTGTTTGGTTGAATACTGACAAAGTGGTCAGAGTACTTCTTTTTGACCTCTTCAAGTTTATGAGCAGTCCTGATCATTCTGATCACTACACATGCTGCTTCAATAATTATGCAAGAATAATGCAAACTAGTAACAGGGTTACTGATGACCTCTTATGGCTGGGTTTGAACCTTGCTAGGCTGGTGTGCTGACTGAAACAAGTTACCTGTACACACACTGTGAGATCAAGTTTCAGGATCATATAGTTGGTCTGATCCAATACAACTCTTTATTTATGCAAATTACAACTTCCAACAATGAAACATAATAATACATACAAGTGTCTTCCACAAGCATGATTCAATCACAAGTATAAGCATATTAATTTCTCATTATCTGATTATTATTATCTGACCTTGAGTGCTGCGAGACTGGCACTGACGAGTCTGCACAAAGGTGACTCCGAAGAACTGAAAAAGTCCCTCACATTGCCTCGGCCGGGGGTTGAACAACACGGTCCAGTTAGACTGGCCAAGAATCTCTTCAGAGTTCAGCACTTACCGTTAGGTTCCGACCCTTGCTAAAAGACTGATCGACACAGTGACATTGGCTGTGTACTTATTCTGTTACATTTACCAATTCTCAAAGCTACGCTGAGCCCTGCCAGGCGTGACGCAGCTCTTTGGAAATACATGTAGATACTTGACCGAATTTGAACGTTTTTGCTTAGTCATCCAACGTCCACTTTCGAGTCCGAACGTTCTTGATTACGTCCACTTTCGAGTCGTCTGTTACTTCCGTTCTGTTGGCTTCGTTTATTATAGAGTACTGTCCCTTTACACGAATGGCCTAAGGTGACGTCAACTGCTGGAGAACAACCAGCTGATACACTTTATTACCTACTTTTCTTGCATCCACTGAGGTATAATGTTTGCACTCATGTGTTTAGTGAACTTGTGTTTAGTGTCAAACAAGTTTTGACTTTCTATAACATGAAGGTATTGACTTTTATACTGTCTAGAAATAGTTCCTATATTGTAATAATTGAACTGAGCAAACCAAAAGTAGCCGTGCACCTCCAAATTTATATTTTAGGTAGGCAGTGTTGCTTAATCAAGTTAATGTCCTCGGATGTCGGTTGACATATTAGGGACAAGCTGAGACCAATGCCGAAGCATGGTTCAATATAGCTTTACGTCCACGGAAACCAGAAGGCTCGTTAGGACGGACAGCCGGCCAGGACAGCCACCTCGACTCTCACACAGCTCCAGAACTATGATGCTTTATATTTTTTGCTGACTGCAGACTATAGGGGGCGGACGTGAGCCGTCTTTCCGGCTTTGTATTTAGTATACAGTATTGCAGTTATGTGTTAAATACATAACAAAATTAATTTGATTCAGTCCCCTTGTGCTGGTTGACTGGGTGTAAAACACCAAGTTACTTACTAAAGTTATTTACCCATGTGCTGAAAACCATAATTGATAATATATATATATATATATATATATATATATATATATATATATATATATATATATATCAGAGAGACATACACAGAGAGAGGGTGAGAGGGGAGTATTAAATTATATCTGTGTGTGTGTGTGTGTGTGTACACATGTGTGTGTGTGTGTGTGTGTGTGTGTAGTGAGAGAGAGAGTGTGTGTGTGTTGTGTGTGTGTGTGTGTGTTCACTTTTCATCTAGAATGTATGTCGTGTGCAAGAGAGCGTGATGTTGAAAAATATGATGTATTTTAATTTTTATAATCAAATTACATTTTGTAGGAATCAGTCAAGCTTCAGTCAGTTGGGCAGGCCTTGAAAAAGCCTGAAGATTGGTGAAAATTTGGAGTAAAAAGTTTCCAATGCAAGACATGCTTAGACTTTGTTATACTCTCTCTCTCTCTCTCTCTCTCTCTCTCTCTCTCTCTCTCTCTCTCTCTCTCTCTCTCTATATATATATATATATATATCTATCTATCTATCTATATATATATTAGTGTTTTGGAGCTGTAGATATGTAATATAGCAGTCATCTGTACTGGTTTACACATTTTGCCCTGAAAGTGATGCCGTTATTTTCTTTGTTCTTCAGGCCAGGGAGAAAAAATTAATAATAGCAGCATTGCTGAATCAAGGGGTCCATCCACTGTATCAGGATGTGTGAGGCACCTCCCAGGTCCATCCAGCTGCGTTTCATCCAGAAGGTGCAGAGAGAGCTGACAGCGACCACAGGTCTGTGGGAGTATGCAGTCTCCAAACAGTGGGTGGCAGCCTTGCAGCAGTTCATTGAAGATGATACAGAATGTGGTCTGAAAGTTCCACCATTGTCATCCACTGAATGGGATGGTGATAACATGTATGTTGGAGAAAAGAACTGGAGGGTTCTTGCTTCTTGGTATGGTGTGGACAGCCAGTACTCCTTTAGAAGGCGTTCTACTGAGTGCAGGTACATCCGCATTCATGGTTTCTCGGAGGGGAGGACTGGTCAGCCAGAAAGCATGGAGTATGTCCTGGCTGACAACAAGCTAGACTTTCTCACCACTTTCTGCTGTCTCCTGAAAGATCTATCCAGTGACCTTGGACAGCTGCCCTTTATCAACATCTATTTCTGGGAGTCCCTGGACTACGTTGAGTTCCAGCTTCGCTGCATCCTCAAAGTGCACCCTGGGAAAGAAGTGCGCCTGTGGCTGTCATTCTGTGATGATGGGATGGAGATGTTTCTAGAGGACATCAGTGTGTACGACCGACAAAATGACTCAGTGGGTGCCATCCTTTGTGGAAAATACCCCGAGCTCCTGGACGCACTTCAGAAGAGACAGGGAGAAATGCCAGTCCACATGCCACAGGTTATCCCGGGGGTCACAGCAGTCAAAGAAGTTCTGTCACACCTCTTCGTCTCCAACCAATGGCAACTGACTCTCTGTCTTGAAGTACTTTCCCCGACTGTTGGGGCACAACCATTGGCATCTGCTCCTTGCCCCACAGTTAATGCAGTGCCTAAAGCATTCCTCAACCTGCCACTTGACCATCTTTTCCAGGCTGAAAGTAAAACTCAGAACAGCGATTGGGATGAGGACTTGAAGCATCTGCTGGATGATTCAGTCTCTGGTTTTAGCAGGCTGGTCATTGAACAAAGAGACAAAGTACAGATGAGAACAGAACAGCTGCTGAGGAATGCCAGGAAAAGCTACCTGTCGCTAGAGCAGCAAGTGAAGGAAAGGATGGAAGAGGTGGCAGTGAAGGAGAAGAGATTCACTGAACGGGAAAAGGAGCTGAACGAGCGAGATCACGAGCTCAATTCTAAGCTGGCCAAATTCAAATCCATGCTGACTGAGTTCTTGATGAAGAAAGAGCGTTTTGAGAAAGAAGCTGCACAGATGGTGGAACAAAACCGCATCACTGCCAGCAAGGTGGAGCTGAATGTGGGAGGTGTGCGCTACACCACCTCCATTCCCACCCTGATGAAAGAGGAAGGCTCCACCTTGCAGGGCATGTTTAGTGGCCAGCATGCCCTGAAGCCAGACACCGATGGCAGTTATTTCATCGACCGTGATGGCACTCACTTTCGCCATATTTTGAACTTTCTTCGTGATGGTCCAGCCAGCCTGCAGCACTTGCCGCAGGGTGACCTGCGCCTTCTGAGTGAGTTGCGAGCAGAGGCAGAGCACTACCAGCTGCACAAGATGGCGGATGCCCTCAGGATGAGGATGGCGGAGAGCAGAGCAGGTGGCGATTATGTTAGTCTGCCTTCATAAAGGCCATGGAACTAAGAAAAAATATTGACTTGTCATGCCAGTCAGACTGGTTAGTATCCAAGTAGTGCTCAGTGTTAGTAAGCCCCAACTCTCCAGCCAGCCCCTGCCCCCTTCCTCCCCCCCCCCCCCCCCCCCCCCCCCCCCCCAAAAGATCAACTGCTATGAAGTTATAAATCCAATCACTTTCAGAACATATAAAATTTAGTGATTAGTGTATTGAAAACTTGTTTCAGAGGCCAACAGCAAGTTGGTGATTCCAAATCACATACATTGAAACAAAATGATGGACAGCTAGTATTTCTTGTGATGGGCCAGAGGAAAGCTGCTGTGAGAACCAAGCAAATGTTTGCTGTTGATGTCTGTTTACAAGATTGTGGTTTGTGATGGATTTTTAGGGATCCTAAATACTCTAGAGGAAATGGGTAGGGGAGACAGTTTAGTTAGGGGAAGGGTGGGAACAGAGGAGTGTTTGTGTGTGTGTGTGTGTGTGTGTGTGTGTGTGTGTGTGTGTGTGTGTTTGCTGGCTGTTAGGATTATTGAATGAGAGGGGGTACTGTAACGTACGTAAGGCACGTCAAGTCTGTATTATTTAGGGATTTGCACCATACAAGAAATCTTTATTATTATTATTAAGGAGATGTTGCAAAAGATCAACACTGTGCTGTTTTACAGTGTCCATCTTTTGAAATTTAAACTGACATTTTTGATGTGCAGGTGCTATGGCTGAGAATGTTGTTAATGGTTTGTGTGTTGATACAACTGTTTTATTCTGCTTGTATTATATATAGACTGTGCCATTGCCTGCTGATAACTGTTGTGTGGGGCTTGTGTACATGATACAATAATGCTTAAAATATGTTGAGACATATGTTGCATTTTGCACACATGTTCACTAACACTGGTGATTTTAGTATTTTGTAATCAATAGATTCAAATTGAAATTCTGAAAATGTGTTTTTTACTTGAAAGAAACACAATAGCTGTCAAGTTCATTTGGTGAAATTGGGAGATCTATACCCTTTTTTAAAATTAAGCTTAATGTAAGATGTGAGTTATTTGTACATACAATTGCATGTATTTTGTATCTAGAGCTCTCTCTATATAATATATAATATATTGAAGTTATCAAAGTTCACCAAAGCCTGTAACATTGTTTAGTTTTGAATTTTTCATGGTTTTTAGGTATGTTTCAAACATTCATTGCTTTCTAGTGTCCCATAATATGTATGAAAGTGCAACCTGTTTTGCTTTACTGTAGCTTGATCACATACTTTTTAATTTTGATTTTTAAATCCCATTTAATTTGTTTTGTTTTTCATAACTGTATGGAGTTTGTGGGTCCCATAAGACCTATGCTTGATTAGATTGGCTGAATATTGCTAAAACATTTTTATTGTGGCTTATACAGTTATATATTGCTAAGCCACAATATGAATTTAACATATATTGCTAAACCACAATATGAATTTGGCAATGAATAGGGCCCACAAACTCCATACAACTGTGAAAAAGAACAAATTAAATGGATTTAAATATGTTCAACCCAACTTGCTTACAGATTCAGTCCTGTCACAGTGTTAGTATTACAGCATATTAGGTGATGTGATTTTGTGTATCCCTTTTTGCCTAAGTGAGAGTGAAAACAAAAACAAATCTTGAATCTTGTAATGGCACAGTTTGAACAGTGCAATTTCCTGTCCAGGAAGTTTCTTACTTTCTATGCAGCATTTTACCAAAGTGTGGCAGCAATCAGTCATTTTGACTAAACTGTGTTAAACTGATTTTTATTCCAAGTGCTGTTTTTTTTTTTTTTTTTTTTTTAATTTGTTTTTAAAAGGATTTAGGATGTTTTTTTGGAGTGCCCCAGTGATGTTTTTACTATTGATTTTGAAACATTGTAAATGAAGTTAAGGGACTTATGTTAAAATTAGAGTGGAACTGGCCCAAACTATTATTTGGGTCAAAATGTAGTATAATTTCCCCTCTAAGTGCATAAAATTGTTGTTTAGTTTGGGATTTGGATGTTGTTTTGGAGTCCCCGTGATGTTTTTACTATTGATTTTAGAAAAATTGTAAATGACAATTAATGGGATCAGATGTGTAAAATACTAGAGTGTGTTACAGCTGGCCCAAAGATTACTATGGTGAATGATATGTATATATTTCTCCTCAAGTGAAGTGAGCATACACATCTGTTCCCTTTGTTATATATATACATTTGTATATCCTTTTTCTGCTGTTGGCCCATTCTCCTGATTTTTTTTCTCCAGAAAATTTCTTTAATATTTTTCATTTAGAGATAGACTTTTTTAGTATAACTCTCATTGAACAGGTAAGAGATGAAACTTGATAGTCTGCAGTATGTGCAACATGCTGCCATTTGCTAATCTTAAATTTTGTGGAAGGTCTTAGGCTTAAGTTATATACTGAAGGGACTGACTCTTTGAAAATGTGTGTTTGTTGTTTGTGTATATAATGTTTTATTTGAATGTATTTTGTGTTTGGATTGATTTTGTAGATTTGACTTGAGTGTAGTTTAATAATAATAATGGATACTTAGAGCATTTAACCCATACAAGCCCTAAGCACTTACAGGTACACATTTTCAAAATTCAATGCATGCAACATGACTGCACATGCACTCACGCACTGCATGCACATACTGCACACACACACTCACACACTCACACACACACACACACACACACACACACACACACACACACACACACACACACACACACACACACACACACACACACACACACACACACACACAGAGTCTAGATAACGTATATGGGAAGAGTTTTAAAAGATGTGTTTGCTTTTGACAGTTTGGTCATCCTGAGGTGATCCAGTTGTTAAAATCCAATTACTAACTAACTAACCCATATAAATTCTGCTGTAATAATTACATACTTCCAGCAGAGGCAGTTGAATAAGAAAATATGCCATGAGAAAACAGACAATATATGAAGTGTAGAGATGAATTTAATTGTTTTTGAATGCCTTGCCTATAATGTTCGTTGCACAGAATTTGTTCTAAGGCAATTTGTTTGTCTGCCCACCCACAGTATATAGCATTTGAAGATTTATGTCTTCAACAAAAAGGCATTATAACTTCTTCAAATGTTGTGAAGGAAGCAAAAATTACAAAGCCATATGATCATTGCCAAAGATTGTCTTCATTGTTTTGACATTTTGTTTTTGTAAAATATGACTAATAATGGTGATAGTGTTCATGGGTTCATTTTACATCTCTTCTTTATTCTTGTCTGTGTTGTATGATCTTGTAGCATTGTTGATTTTGAATGATTCAAAGCCTCTGGTGGGTATTACCAAGGGGTTAGAATTCTCCAGTGTACTTGTGAACGCATCTTTATGTTTTCTTTCAACCATTTTTTGGTTTTTGTGTGTATTAAACAATCATATAATATTGTTATGTTACTTGGGAGAACTATCTTAGAATGTTTTTCTCTTATTTTGGTGAGTATATAAGCAACATTTTGCCTCTCTCTTTTGTATTTATGTATACATCTTTGTGCTTTCATCCAGAGAAATGAAAGATTAATTTCCTCAGTTAAGCTCGGGTAGGTCAGAATACAGATCTACATTCTTCACTGGCCACTGACAGGAACTAAATTTCAACTTTGCCTAATTTCTGCCTTTTTTGTCCATTCAATGACTAGGCGTAAAAAACAACAACCCAAGTTACTATTTAACATGCAGTTAACAGCCTTAAACAATGAAGTGAAACACAGTTAATCATAAGTAAAGTCCATTCTGGTCATGTCACATAAGTATGTGCCATTTAATTTTTGTGCTCACTATTATGTTGAGAGCACTTATGTTGAGAGTAAGAAAGTATAATTAAGTGATTGGATTAGTGAATTAGGAAAAAGCCTTCTCAGGTTTCAATTTAAAATGTCTTCGGGAGTGCTTAAAACAGATGAAAAGAGAATGTTTGGCTGCAGTCGAAATGTTGTGATTGTTATCGTATTAGTAGGCCTACCAAGGGGAAAAAAAGAAGGAAAAAAAGCAGGCCTACCGCGTTGATTTAATATTGGTTTTATAAGTTGTCAGTGTCAGAGCACGCACGCACACACACACACGGCGCCCAGAAGAGTTTAGCTCTGGATCTAAAAAGACATTTAATTAATGATTGACATCAAATAATGGCAACAGCCGAAAACATTCCTCGATCGACAGCAGCCCCAAGCGGCACAACATGACAATGTTAATTATTCCAACTAAAAATCCCGCTCTTTCCTTCTTTCCATGTGTTCTGCGAGAGAGCAGAACTAATTTAAATTATGTCTGTCTCAGTGTCTGTCAGTGGTGTGTGTGTGTCTCTCTCTTCTGCGGGCTTTGTAGTCTGTACTCTCAGATCATGAAAGAGAGTACACCGCGCGCGCGTGTGTGTGTGTCTCTCACGTGTCCTGTTTGTTTTCTCAATGATGAGAAGCGCGGCACACACACACCACATACACACACACACACACACACACACACACACACAACACACACACACACACACGAATAATCTGCCAAATACGGTGACGTCATTGCTAGCTGGTGACGAAAAGATGGCTGGCATTTGACGTCACGACTGACGCTTACCACTCTGAGCACAGTGGGTTCGACACTTTTTATGGAAGGCAAAAGCTTGTGCAAACTTACTTTGAATCAAATGTGACAATGCTGCCGTGTCCTTACACGGCTGTCGACGCGGCAAGTGAGCGCTCACACTTACTGGCTGATGTAGGTTAGAGGGGAAGATGGAGCTGATCGGCTGGAAGCCGCTCGATCTTATAGTTGGCGGAATGCTGACTGCGGGCGTCGCTTTCGGTGTTTACAAGTTCAGTCTAACCAAGAGAGTCGGGGCGACGGTGCAGGTGGGAGACCTGGACACAACCAACCTTCAGGAATGCATCGCTCTTGCCGGTCGGCCCAGTGAGCTGGAGGTCTCGGTCCTGCCACAGGTGAGTCCATCTGTAGCTCTCTGAATCTGTTGAGTAGTTGGTGAGCCGGTTTGGCCTAGCGGTAAGGCGTTAGGCTGGTAAGCGGAAGGACCTCGGTTCGATACCGCTTCGGCTCTCCTTTCTCTTCAAAAAGGTTGTGGTTTGTGGACACTGTCTTGTGACTTTGTCCATCACTTCCTACTGAAACATTAAAATGGCTCTCATCGCTGCCCACCTTAATGCAGAAGTCATTCTGGTGGTGACAGTGTAGCGATAGGTATATAATCTCCCTCTTCCCCCACCTCCATACCACCTTCATCCCCTTCTCCCCGTCCCTAATAAGCCGTACGGTTTCTGTGGACGTTAAGCACCATGTTTACTTACTGTTGAGTACGTTGCAGCATCCAGTTAGTCTGGCAAAAACACAACGGTGGGGGACTGCACAGTGGTTTAGCCGTAGTGGCCCGTGCTGGCCGCAATGAAATTGAGAGTTCGGAAACTGTTCATGGAGTCGGCGTGAACAGTGATGTTGTCGAGATGGTTCCAGTCCACCGCCGTTCGCACAAAGAACGAGTTTTTGTATTGCTCTGTGTGGCAGTGCTAGATGTTAAAGTATCTGTTGTCAAGTTTCTTGTGTAGGTGTCAATTGGGTTGCTTGTGCTGTAGTCTGGGGATCCTTGCAAGTACTAAGCGACTTACTTCTTCTTTTTTTTTGGGGGGGGGGGGGGGGGGGGGGATTAGGAACTGATTTGCAGGTATGGCCGGCACAAACATCTCAACCACCTTGTAGAAGAACGTATGGCGGAGCTGCAGGCGTATATGTTGTTGGGAAGGTAGATCGAATTTGTTGAGGAGTTTCTCAGCGAACCCTGCCGGGGGCGTTGGACATGTAGTCACCAACAATGAATCAACGAGTCCAACATTTCATGATATGATAGAAAGAGCAGGCTGAGCTGAAGGAATACTGGACTGGCCAAGTATAAAGTATCGCAAGGAGAGGGCAGACACTATGACGATTCAGACATGCAAGTATACGCATGACCTGGCAATATAACCACTGGAGCTCATGTCGGCCGCCACCACGAATTGTTTCAAAGTTCGGGCTCGCCTTCCATCTGAGAAATTCAAAACTCCCCATTCACCAGCGAACCTGCCTTGTGGTTTCTGTAGACGTTAAGCACCATGTTTACTTACCTCCATACTCCCTCCCCCCCCCCCCCCCCTTCTCCCCGTCCCTAATACGTCTTGTGGTTTCTGTGGACGTTAAGCACCACGTTTACTTACCTCCATACCCCCCCCCCCCCTCCCTGTCCCTAATACGTCTTGTGGTTTCTGTGGACATTAAGCACCACGTTTACATCGGTCGGAGTGGGGTTTACGGTGTGGGCCACACCCAGCCGTTTTGAAGGCTGTAGGGTGTCAGCAGAGACTGCGTGTAGTGGGCTGAGGGAGCTTGTACCAAAGTCTGATGGCCGAGGGGAAGAAGGAGTGAAAGTGGACGTCTGTTCTGGACTGGACGACAAGAAGCTTCTTTGATTGAGTATTAAGGAATGATAACCGTGCCGTCTTTGAAAGTAGTATAAGTCGAATGTAGACACTTCCCTGCGACGACACTCGTATAGTGTTTATTTGCTGAGCGGAATTGCACATATTTTTTCAGTCTGACGAAGAGTGTAGACGACTGGCCGCCAGCCTTCGGGAGTCGATGCAGGCGAGTTACTCGGCAGGGCAAAATGGCAGAGAAGACGTGGGCGCGTACCGAAGATCGTTGCAGGACAGACGGCAAAGCGCGGACACGAGCAGGGACTTGAGTCAGCTCTTGGGTACGCCGGACAGTAAAGTCAATAACTGTGTGCTGGAGAGAGAGAGAGAGAGAGAGAGAGAGAGAGAGAGAGAGAGAGAGAGAGAGAGAGAGAGAGAGAGAGAGTGTGTGTGTGTGTGTGTGTGTGTGTGTGTGTGTGCGTGTGCGTGGGTGTGTTGGGAGGAGAGAGAGAGAGAGAGAGAGAGAGAGAGAGAGAGAGAGAGAGAGAGAGAGAGAGAGAGATTAAATACTCGAGGACAGTCATTGCATTAAACGGTCCGGCATATGCAAAAATCAGAAAAATAGACCGAGAGCACTGTCTCAGTTTTATTTGTCTAAAAAGAGGAAGTATCCAACCGGCTCACCAAACTACAAAGCATAGTCCACACGGTTATGCCGGAACACCTGGCCGCTGACGTGCCGGCTTGAGAGTCGTCACGGGTCGAGCCACACTCCGAGCATCGCTTTCCGGCACCTTCCTGTAATGTACAAGAGTTTAGAGCTAGTAAAAGTAACTATGTAAAGCGCCTATGCTTAGTGGTTCCTTTAGTGTCTAAACCGTAATGTCCTTATTTGGTAAAGGCTTCAAGACAAAGGTACGCGTTTCCCCGCCGGGAGGGCACTTGGCATTCCACCCCCAAGCAGACCGCTTCCTTCCTTCTCTTTACTTTTTACCGTAGCATTATTTAGTAAAATACAGTAGTAAAAACATAATGTCCGCAGTTCTTTTATTGATTATGTTGTACGTCTAAATAACAATAGAAAGAACATAACACTTCCCCCAAAGTGGTTGGAGGAAGGATGTCGTAAACGAGTGCTTGGAGTTTGGGCTCGAGTGTGTCAGTCGAACCCTTATGTGTGCGCGGGACACTCTCCTGCATACTAGCCGATTCCTTCCGCCTACTATTCCTCATTAATACACCACATAGTCTTTCCTCTTTCTCAATCGTGCTCTAGAGCGTTCTTAGTCTTATCATGTGACGGCGAGATTTCCCTGTGCACTTTTCCACTGTCAAACGGACAATGGCAGCAGAAGCGCATACTGTGATGCGATGCATACAGGCCTCCTATCATTCCACGCCGATAGAGCGACAGCCTGGATTCCTTTGCTTTGTTGTTGTTGTTGCTTCGCCCCCCCCCCCCCCCCCCGACCCCCTCCCTGCCCGCCCCCTAGTTTTTCTCTCGCTCTGCGTTTGGTAAAAGCTTACTATCCGTATCTGACGGCGAGACATCCTAGCGCACTGTTTCAATGTCCAACAGACGACGACAGCGCACGTCCTTCCCCTGACCGTTCACCACCTAAGCGAATACGCTTCCACCCCGAGCAGTTCTCCACTCCTCTCATGGTGCCCACAACGCCGCCCCAGCTGACCCGCCAGCTGCAGTCGTACAGAGACACTCTGGACAAGTGGACAGCGGACAGTGAGGCCAAGGTACGGTACATCAGTACGCTGTAAGCTAGGTCTTGATTCGCTACGAGGAAAGCTGACAGCAGTCAACCGCGTATTTACTTAGTCAAGGCCGAGTCTATACAGCGAAGGTCATCTGAGGGCGAAGCACAGTTCGTGATGTAACAAGTACAAGACTGGTGCACAGTGGTGACACATGTCGCTTCATTTTAAATCTGAGGAAGATATGAAGACTGACACACACGCACGCACGCACGCACGCAACACACACATGCGCGCGCACCCCCCTCCACCCACCACAACACAAACACACACGTTAGTCACACACACACACACACACACACACACACACACACACGTTAGTCTCTCTCTCTCTCTCTCTCTCTCTCTCTCTCTCTCTCTCTCTCTCTCTCTCTCACACACACACACACACACACACACAAAGCGTTTCCCTGTATTCTCGCTGTGTCCTGTAGCTGGAGAAGCTGGAACAGCAGCGCATGGCGCTGGCCACAGAGCTGCACGTGACACGCGAGGCGCTTCATGCAGAGCGTAGACACAGAGCTGAGGCAGAGCAGCAGAGGCACCGGATAGAACTAGAACTGAAGGTGGCGATACTTATACTCTTACACTTCATCGTTTTGTCTGTCTATCTCTCTTTGAACTATTTGGGTATGTGTAGCATCAGTAGGATCAGTCCCTCATGGGCGAGGGCTGGATGTAAAAAGACCCTGTGTCTACTCCGCTACTCTCGCAAAATAAACCCCCCCCTCTCTCTCTCTCCGCCAATCCGACTGAATCATTGCGAGCAGTATGTCTTGTGACAAGACATGCTCTAGTTGTCGCGACAGAAATGTAACCCAACCACGATCGATCATTTCTGAGAGTGGAAGTAAATATCTAACTTAACTTTAATCAACACCAATCGGACGTTACAGAAAAAAAAGACCCCCCCCCCAAAAAAAAAAAACAAAAAAAAAACGAAGAGATTAGTTTTATGCTTTTGAAGACACCAGCAATATGAATGGATCGAAGCTGCATCTAGTAAAATGCAAACAAGCCTAGCTCTCTTCGCTTTACATTCTGGAAACACCGACACAAGGATGTACTGTTCGCTACAGAAATCATAACAGTTTGTAAATAAGCTCCGCTTCGTCTGACATGTATTCTGAAAACACCTACGTATAGGGATGGAACTACTTTGGCCTAACTCTCAGATACCCTTTTCGTAAAGAGTTAGTTAGTTGGTGCTTTGAGCCCAGTCAACCACTGACAAAGGGTTATACCAGGGCTAATTCGTAAAGAGAAAACAATGAAGCTTGGTGTGGAAAAATAACTTGGTGTTGACAGTACACTTCATTTACTTTTTTTTTTTAATTCTTCTTCTTTAAGTAACCCTGACTTAGATGATATTAGTGTTCCGCCTTTGACCCACTGGGGACTAAATTTTTTTTTTTTTTTTTTTTAAATGGATTTGTTTGTTTGTTTTGAAATAATAATTAAAAAAGAAAGACCCACCCCCCACCCCCACCACACACACACACACACACACACACACACACACACACACACACACACACACACACACACACCATTAATCCCTTGCGGGAAATCTGGGGCGCCTTACATGGTACGGCTACAACAGCCGCAGAGCAGCGCTACCCATTCCCACCAGTGAGTGCGGTACTGCAGTCAGGCTTTATTGCAAGGTTAGGCGCTCTAAATTCTCATCATTATTATAACGTTAGGTGTAAGCGCTTTATAGATACCCTATTACATTACGCTACCCTACATTATTACTGTTGCGGCAGCGCTTAATAACAAGACGATGGCCCCATTGTGCCCTTCCTCCCCAGGAGCTGGAAGCACGGCTGCAGAAGTTTATAGAGGAGCAGGAGGAGACGGCGCGGCGAGAGAAGGAGGTGGGTCGGCTGGAGCAGCAGGTGAGGGACATGGAGGAGCAGCTTGAGGGACTGTACCAGCACAACATCGTCACGCCCCGCCAAGCCATGCAAGAGAACATCGCGCAGCAGCAGCAGCTGTCCAGCAGCCTGCAGAGGGCGGAGGAGGAGCTGCAGCAGCAGCGGCAGGACTTGCAGGAGATGGAGAACGACGTCATCAACCTCAGCGCGCAGCTCAACAAGGCAGGTCATGGATTCGGAGCAAGGGGCGCTTATTTTACAATACAGCTTTAGTATCTCTGCGAAAAGAAGTTTCCTACTGGCTGGTCATTCATATTAAACGTACGTAATAAAATATTGCACACGACGCTTCAATGAAATATGGAGCTAAAAGACAACACATACAACAATAACAAACAAACAAACTATGCTCAAACACAGAAGCAGTATTTAACACACACAACAATGGGGTATGCTATAGAGAAACAGAAAGCTATCCTATATGCTTCCCAATGATTGTCTAGACTTCAATGTTCCTCACTTTCTGCTGAAAATGAAATAATATCAGATGGCAAGTTATTAAAATTAGAACCAGTACTTGATGTGTTGATCTAGTTTATGGCTTATAAAAGCCAGAAGAACAGATATGACTGAACAGTGTGTCAGCCACACCTTAATCAGCTTCATCGTCTTCATTCTTTTCAGCTCAATTAAACAAAGAATTTGGCCTGCCAACCTGCTTGTAAACAAGCTGCATAGTTATATAATATACACGGAGTATGACATGGATGTGTATTAATAGCTTTAAATATACATGATGTATGTACACACACACACACACACACACACACACACACACACACACACACACACACACACACACACTTGATTGTCCATGGCCTGGCTGGAGTATGCCGGCCAAGGCTGTGGTCAGTCGAACCTTGGTGTATTATTGTATGTCTTAGTGGTGCACCTTGGCATATCACTAGAGTATGGTACTGGAAGGTACAACCGGAGTGCGGTGCAGGGAACAGGGAACGTGGCCATAGCTGTTCACACTCGAGCATCGGGCGGTGGGTGATTCTGCCTCAGCGTTCTGTATGGCGCAACTGTTCTGTCGCAGGCACGGAAAGACGCACGCCAGCTAGGGGACGACAACACGGCGCTGCAGAAGCAGCTGCAAGCGGCACAGCGGGCGGCCCGTGACATGGTGGCGCTGCTCTACGAACGCTCGGCCGGCAAAGAGGGCATGTGCAGCGAGGAACTGAACGAGCTGCTGAACGCTCCCGACAGCGACCTGCCCCTGGACGAGCTTCTGCAGAGCGTCATCGCTCTCCTGCGCCACTCCGCCTGAGCCACAGTCTGGTCCGGTTTGCATGTGGCGCCGCACTGACACCCTACCGTGACACATGACGACTCGCACTGCGCAGCAAAGCGCTGGACAGTGGCTTTGTGTGTGTGTGTGTGTGTGTGTGTGTGTGTGTGTGTGTGTGTGTGTGTGTGTGTGTGTGTGTGTGTGTGTGTGGTGTGGTGTTGTGTAGTGCGTGCGTGCGTGTGTAGTGTGGTGTGTGTGCGCGTTTTGTTTTTGTTTTTGTTTGTGTGTGTGTGTGTGTGTGTGTGTGTGTGTGTGTGTGTGTGTGTGTGTGTGTGTAAGCCTGTAGGGTATATATATAGTGTGTGTGTTGTGTGTGTGTGTGTGTGTGTGTGTGTGTGTGTGTGTGTGTGTGTGTAAGCCTTTAGGCTGTTGTCCACTGTGAGGACACTCCGAGTGGCTACCGAATTGTCTTATTGTCTTTCGGAGAGTTGTGGTTGATGCTTTGAGTGTATCTACCGTTGAAACGTTCAGATCATGCACTCTTTGTTATATAATACATTAAATACAGCACGTTACATTAGGTTGTTAGGTCGCCACGATTTGCATCTTTGGAGCGTGATAACGACTTTGACAATAGGACTGTAGAAGTGACTGTTTTGGGAAAACTAAAATGACTGACTGAGGTTGCGAGAAAAAAAACAAAAGTTTTAAAGAGAGCCAGGAGGAACCGATGGAGGGATGACTAAAACGACTAACCTACGCAGACACTGACTGTGGAAAATGATACAAGTTGGCGGTAAATTCAGACTAACTATAGTTTATAGAAAATAAATAGCAAGGACAATTTGTATCATTACATTATGCTGTTTTGCTTTTGTGTATAGCATATATATGACATAGAATGTCCTAATTACCCTGCAGTTTTTTCTTAGCAACTTTATTGATGTTGGAAATCATTTTCTTATTTTGCGTAACAGACTTTGATTGTTGTATCCTTTGGGTTCCTACGTCTTTGATTACTTTTCACAGACAGGTCTTCCTTTTGCAGTTATCAGGTACAGGTATTTTGTTTGTGTGTTCATGAGCGATTACTCTGATAAAAAATTAAACATTCCAGCATGGCGCCTGTCTGAAGCATTTGCTGCATGTGTATATTTTTTCCTCTCTTTTTCATTCGTTTATTTGTATTTCCTTTCTCTTCTCTTTCATTTGTGTATTTATATTTCCTTTCTCTTTCATTCGTTTATTTAACCTATTTGTTGATTTTGTTTCTTTCCTTTCTTCTGTGTATGTGTGTATGAGAGAGAGAGAGAGAGAGAGAGAGAGAGAGAGAGAGAGAGAGAGAGAGATGAGCTCAATGTAACAAAGCACACTAAAACTAATAGTGTGCAGATGCAAAGTACAGTGCAGTCCAATAAAACACACCCCAGCACTAAATAACGTAGACACAGGCTACAATAAATGAAATAACCAATCAACAAAATCCAGCTGCCGGTCTTCAACCCTTTTATTTTAGGTCTTTTAATTGCAAGAAGTTTCCAATAAAAAATAAAGTCCAACTGTTGATCGACCTCATCCAGATCATCCAGACTCCACAGCAGTTAAACACCATTGCAAATGCATGTGGTACATGTATCAATGCAAGAATGAGCGAACAAAGCAGACATAGAAGAAAGCCGTTGTATGCAACCACAACAGCATTGAATGATCTTCATAAACTTGCATGTTAACCGACTCACCCTGTACAGTATACATGTACTCTTTCAAAGTACACATATCAATACACCGACACCCAAATTCTTGGTCATTCAAACACATTCATCGCTGACTCTGATATGGCATGAGGAAAGCACCTCGTGGATTACAACAGTCAACAGATAGCACTACTGACAGCACGGGGCAATAATGCATTATACCACCGTGTCTGCCACATGGAAAAATTCAGCTTCGTTGAAATTAAGCGTGCTTGCATGTCACACTGATTCCACTCATCTCTGCTAGACCCTAAATATAGTATTTACAGGCTACTGTTTTATGTAATGTAATAGGAATAACAATAATCTCTTACATGTAGAGGTCCATTCAGGTTTCTCACTCATACCTGTGATTACAGAAGGGCAAATATACTTCTCTCGATACGTGTAAATAGTAGCTCAAGGTCTCAAGCTATAGGGGTGGGAACAGCCCAGCAGGTGGAGCATCCAACTGAAAAGCCAGGTGCAATACTGACGTGGGTTCAAGTCCCTGGTGTGGCAAGGAAATTTTCTCCCAGAGTCAGCTTCCAGTGCTGACTCTCTTACGGTATCCATACAGCCCATGTGTGCAATCACATACATCAGCACCTGTGTGCATGTTAAAAATCCCAAACACTGGCAGCCATACGATTGTTTGGACACACAAAAATACTATGCACACTGATAGGAATGGATAGCACTGCTCTTGTGGTTGCTGTGCCTTACCCAGGTGAGGTGACCTGAATTTCCAGCAAGGGACAATATTGAGTACTAAAAAAAGAAAAAGAAAAAAAAAGGTTAGTTAAACTGTCCTGTGGCATCAGGCTACATTATAGTTTAATCTTAAGTACTTCAAGAGTAAACGGGGATATTAAAGACATGCAGGATTGGCTGAACCAGCTAAGCTGATGCCATTTAAGGGTGAGCATCAAAGATTGGTTTCATAATTTCAAGATTTCTGGTAAGCAAGGCGAGTACTAACTGATCAGAGGAAACAACAGGAAACAAAGCTCAGACTGAGATTTCACTGCTGGCCACTGAATTACACTTTCTTCACACCATAAAGTCAGCATGTGGTGTTTATTTGGCTGAATAAATCTCAAGTTGATCAAGTTAGGGTTGGGCTACCACATGACTGTTGGTCAGAAATAGTACACACATACAGTGGCTTGTAACTGCCTTCCTGGAGACAAGTGTGAAAAAAGGAAATGGAACACTAACCTAAATCAGAAACTGCTGTGTGTGTCCAATGCATGGTTTGAATTGACAGTGTGAAAAAAAAAGTCATTAAAACTCAAAACAAATTATCATGATGTATGATGTCTCAATACTTTATGTTCTAATGTGGGTCACATCCTCTATCAAAAGCGTGCATTTGTTCCTGCCCCCCCTCTAAATCTGGAGAGACCCATCAGTGCACATGGCACAAAGGGCAGACCTTGAACACTTCCTTTCTAAGGGTTACTACACTCCAAATGAGATGCTGCAAGTATTCATTTCTATTACCATCATTATTAGTTTGCAGTGAAACCTATAAAACACACCTATTCCTGATTTAGGGCCCACTTCAGGTTCATACTATTTGGTTCCTGCAACAGAGTCTTGACAACCTAATTACCACAGAACGATTCCTTGACCTACATGGCACTGAGGTGTACAGCAAATACAAGAATAAGAAGAGGAGAAGAAAGAACGAGTATATTCCAGAGAAAGAATGATGAGCCAGAAGCTATTATTAGTACAATATCTTTCAGTGGCATATCATCATGGTAGTAGCTTACATGTACAAGCAGGCTGTCAAAACTAAAAGCAGAATGTTTGCATGACCTGTCTTTGAACTCTCATTTCAAAATCAACAGAAGTAGCTTGACATTTCACATGGTCCCTTTGGTGGCAATTGCACAGTTAAAGTTGTTAGACTGGATTGAGCCAATATTTAATTTCTATTTACACCAACAAATTTAAAAAGAATGGCATCAACAAGGAAAACAAATGCCCAGAAAATTCATTGAAAATAGACAAATCCACCCCTTTGTCAGTTTTTTCTTTCAGATTCTATCATAACACCAGAAAGGGGTCACTGTTGCAGAGACTGAAGTGGTAACTTTTATGCTGCTGCTGTGACCCCCAAATTTGTTAAAAGTAACTGATTTTAATCAGGCAGAGCATAAAAGAGGTTACCATTATGCACGGTTTGAACAATCTTGCGGGTTTGATGTTAAGACTGGAAAAGCATCAATTTGTGTCCCTTAACAAACAAGCAACAGTTGCAAACTACATTAGGCACACAATGTTCATGTTTGTAACAATAATGCACAGTTTGCACTTGACCAGACAAGAAACCACACAAAAAATACACCACACAATCAAGCAAAACTGGAAAAATTTGCTTAACACAGTCATTTGTTAGATACCAAATGGCAACAGGCCAGCTCAGGAAAACATGGATCATTACAAAGTTCACATATAACACGAGAATTTAAAAATAATCATCATTTAATCATAGCACATTTTAAGTTGATCCAAAAACTGATTGCACAAATACAATATATGGCTCTTTAAAAATATGAACATAACATCAATAGAATGACAATCACAACTATTAAAGAACTTATATATAATAGTTAAAATTTGAATATATTGTCAAAATAAACAATTAAGTATCACAAGCAAAGCAAAAACCATTCCTTCAATAAAACTGACTTTAATAGCTTAGCAGGCAAACTAAGCACAATGTACACATATATGTGCAATATGCAAATGCAATATATATAGAGTAATGAGATGCACCAACAAAGCTTCCAACAATATAAATATGAAACAAATCAGAAATGACAATTACAAAGCTAAGCATTTTATCTGAATTATAAACAAAGCACTTTATTTCAGGCAGTATCTGTACTCATGAAGCAAACTGCCACAAAAACATTCCCCATGGCATATTTAAAACAAACAGATTTTAACAACAGGTTTAATTTCATAACCTAAGAACATATTTAAAAACAAACATATAACATGAAATCAAAAACAAATAAGGGGGACTTTGTAACATTTAACACTTGACTGGAAAATATGTCATACAATTCTTGTGAAGTACACATGACACTGATCACTGCTTGTAATGGAATAAGCACAAAATCTGCATCACAGGAAAAAATAAGGTGGAACTTTGATTGCTTTTGGTTTCATTGCACAAGCTTTTGGTTTTGATGTACAGCCAAAACTACATCGTGACAAATAAAAGACCTTTTTCCACCAAATGTGCTATTAGTGACTGTAGCACAACTTCTCCTCTTATTGGAAAACATCAGATTCTGAGACATTCAGATCAGACTCAAAGGGAAAACAACACACACTGATTACTGACTGACTAAAGTTGCTATTCAGGGATTATGTGGCTGTCAACAAGTCATCTGTCTCCATCTGTGCCTCTGTCCATCTGTCTGTCTGTTTGTCACATAAACCCACACACACAGTTAAAAAAAACTATTTAAAAATGTCAAACTTAAAAAACTGGAGTAAGTAAAAACCAATGTTGGTACATTGAGCAAATGCATAATCTGTGGCTGAGAAAATATACAAGAAAAAACAGACAAACAAAACCTGACAATAAACAAACAAGTAAGTAAATGCTGAAATGTTTTGCATTTAAATTTTAAAACAAGAAAGGGAGGGAAAAAAAGAAGAGGTAGTAAATTCTCAAAGACTCCCATCCCTTTCTCCCTATTGATGACCTTGAAAATAGGTCAAAGTCACTTAGAAAAAACATGTGTGTGAAGGTCTCAGTTAAGTACCATCTGACATTACTGCGCTTTTGAAATATCTTGTGGAAACATGTCTCATAGGCTCACTTTTCATCAGAGTAACAATCAAACAATATCAGGGACAAGAATGCAAACTGGGGCATTATTCTTACATTGATAAACATTCTTTTTCATATTTTTCAAAATCTTTTCTTACACATATGATACATGTGCAACAAATATGACATGTAATATATAATTCCTGATACAATCCAAAGTCTGCCCAATTCATGAGGGCGGACATAGGTTCGCAGGCATACATTTACACTCTCACACACATATATTTATATATGTGTTGATTTGTCTGTCAACTTGATTAGGATGTATAAACAATTTTAAAATGGTCGTTCTCTGCTTTCATTGTTGAACAATAATAAATTCAGAGTTAACACTGGATAGCCTGGTTATGAACATAACAAAGAGCATTTCTGTTTCAAGCTTTTGTTGTCTTCAGGCAAGTGTCATTTTACTGCATTGAAATCATTTAACTTAACTGGTCAAGTGAAGCCAAGTCAGTCATATTGCCCCTGCTTTAAATTTAATTATAACAAGTGTTCTCACCAGCAGCGATGCCCTTTCAGAGAATATCAAGACAAGAGATTCATGAAGCACAGTAATCAAAACTTCTCAAAAGAGTTATCCATAAATGGCTTGTGGCCATACCATACATATATTTATATAAATGTCAGTCAGGAGTACAAGAAGTAGACTTTCATACATGATACGCATGTAGATAAATAAAATTTGCTCACAGAAGAATATTGCCTTGTGATTAGGAAACGTTTGACTTCAATGCCCTGCTGTGTCACACAAATGTTATGCAAGCAGGCAGTGGCAGCAGTGCAATGCCAAAAATCTTTGTTCATGCTATGCTGAAAACCTATACACCACCTCTACTTTCCATATAGTTTGGCAAGTCCTAAAAACACCAGCAACCAGGCACCAATAAAAAAAATCCACACCCTGATTCTGCAAGTCCCTACCCAAGCACTGACTCAGCTGATGCAGATTCGTTGGTGTTGCCAGATTCCTCAGAGTCTTCAGAATCAAATTCATCATCATGCGGGAATGAGTCCCGCTGAGGTTTGACGGCACGCAGATGGGGCACGTGGTCCTTGCCATCATCGTGCTTTATTCGCTTTGGGCTCGGCTGACCTTCTGACATGTTGGCCTCTGAGTTCAGTCGCACCACTGGTGGCGCTGGCTTTTCAGCTGGAGGCTCATGGTGGACAGTGTGGTCCACTGTGGACTCGTGGGGCATCTGAGGACAGGTTAGTTAGTTAATTAACTGGTAACTGGATTTTAATGTCCTGTCAACTGTGCAGGGTCACCTCAGGATGATCAAAATCTGTCATAAGCAAATGCTCATTTTGAAACTATTCTCAAATCTAAACCCTATAATAATAATAATGTACATTTATCATGCGTTCATCAATGCCCTGAGCTTTCTGCAGTCAAATCTACTGAAGCAATCCATGCACATAATTATAAGGAATCAGCAACTGCATCATGCCCATCATATTGGTCACAACACTTTTATAAGCAAAGAATTTAGCTAGCAATGTGATATAAACATCCTGTCAATGATATGCCATCTCAGGACCATTAAAACAAAGCCAGTCAGCAACAATGGCATCATTATGTATTCCTAGTTGAAATACTTTCATTTTATACCAGGACCCTCCCCGAAACCTTATTTGTAACCCCCCCACCCCCCCCATTGGAATGATGATTGCGGTCATGTACAACCATGTGAGTAAACATGCACTACGCAACACTATTTCAGAGAAGTTATAGGCCATTGTCAATGGGTGGAATTATCTCCCTTCACCCATGTGTACATCATGGTGTGTTACTTATTGTTACCAGCAGAAAAGCTGGACTGTGTGTTATTGTTACTAGCATGATTCTGAATGAAAAGCTGGACTGTGTGCTATTGTTACTAGCTTGATTCTGAATGAAAAGCTGGACAGTGTGTTATTGTTACTAGCTTGATTCTGAATGAAAAGCTGGACTGTGTGCTACTGTTACTGGCTTGATTCTGAATGAAAAGCTGGATTGTGTGCTATTGTTACTGGCTTGATTCTGAATGAAAAGCTGGACTGTGTGCTATTGTTACTAGCATGATTCTGAATGAAAAGCTGGACTGTGTGCTATTGTTACTAGCATGATTCTGAATGAAAAGCTGGACTGTGTGCTATTGTTACTAGCATGATTCTGAATGAAAAGCTGGACTGTGTGCTATTGTTACTAGCATGATTCTGAATGAAAAGCTGGACTGTGTGCTATTGTTACTAGCATGATTCTGAATGAAAAGCTGGACTGTGTGCTATTGATACTAGCTTGATTCTGAATGAAAAGCTGGACTGTGCTATTGTCACTAGCTTGATTCTGAATGAAAAGCTGGACTGTGCTATTGTTACTAGCCTGATTGTGTGCTATTATTACTAGCTTGATTCTGAATGAAATGCTGGCTATTATTACAAGCCTGGTTCTGAATGAAAAGCTGGATTGTGTGCTATTGTTATTAGCATGATTCTGAATGAAAAATTGGATGGTTTGTTAGTACTGTTAGCAATGTTACCATCATGATTTGGAACAAAAAGCAGAATTTTTGTGTGACTGTTGTTAATAATGGCACCAGCATGATTCAGAATGGAAAGTTTAATTGTTTGTTATTAGCACTGTTACTAATGTTACCACCATGGTTCAAAATGAAAAGCTGGACTGATTGTCAGGGATCATTACCAGCATGGTTGGAGCCTTGAACATGTAGCAGAATGGATAGTGCAGCAGGTTCAGGAAAGAGGTAGCATAGATGTCAGCATAGCGTGTCACTTGGGCTGCAAAGAATGTCTGCCGAGATCCTGAAAAAAGAAATGAGAAAAACAAGTTTACAAATTGAACATGCAAACATCCACTGAACACTTCAAATTCAGCAATGAACACTTCTGAGTCATCCCAGAACATTTCTGAGTCTGAGCTAAACACTTTCAAGTCATACTTGAACATTTGTTTTTGGTAAAAACTGAATATTTTAGATGCAAGGCTGAACACTGCAGAGTTGTATCTGAATATTTTTGCATGACAGATGAAAATGTCGATCTTATCTGAACCTTTTTGAGTCACAGTTGAACACCTTTCAGTCAGACAAACCAAAACAGCTCAGAATGACCAGCTGACAGTTTAACACAGAAGAACAGACCTGATGTTTGCAAGCTAATGTATACAGAAAAAAAAGTCAACACTGCAGAAACTAGAAAAATACATACATTCGCAGTTCTTTTTATTTTTGTGTTGAGAGTTTCTTTTTTTCTCAGATCTTGTTGTCATGTACAGCAAAGTGTAAACAACCCCTTTTGTGGAAATATAACAATAATATCAAAGCCCCCCCACCCCCATCCCCCACACCCACACAGCCATGTGGCAGCAACTGAACTGTAATGTGAAACACAACCAGGCTGATGGCTTACCACTGCGGAAAAGGCTACCCAGCATTCCATAGGACATGTCCAGTTTGTAGGCAATGTCCTGAAAAAGAGAAACAATTTAGTGCATGTTGCCTGTAAAATTGCAAACCAAATAATTAGTCTGATCCAGACCTTACAACTAACTTGTGTGTGTAAAAGCATCTCAGTGTTTCCCCTTTAGTTTTGTTTCAAACAAATGGAACAACAAATTTATACTGAACATTCTTTTAACCCCATTCAATGTGAAACTGCAATTTATTTTCGGCTGGTCATTGCTCATCTTGTAGTTGCACAGCTTGATACATTTCATGACTTTAGTTCTATCTGAATTTTTAGGAAAAAGTATAACAGCCAAACCATGACAACTATATCACACGTGCTGAACCAAAACTGAATCTTTTGGCAGTGAAAGGCATTGTCCTGATAATAATAATTAAAGAATTTGTAAAGTGAAAAACCTTGTCCCTAGAGACTATTCTAAGTGCACACACACACACACACACACACACAGAGGCACCCGCACACATGAGTATTCTGATCTAATTCTAATCAGACCTAGGACCTATCCATGCATCACACAGAACTGAAAATGTTTATAAATGACACTGCAGATCCAAGCTCTCTGATTACAAAAAAATTGGTGTTTGTGTGTTTGTTTTCAGGTCAGTTAGCAGTGGCACTTACAGAGAGAGAGTGCTTGATCTTCGTGATGTCTGGGGCCTCCACGTTGCTGCTGTCCAGGAACCTGGAACATCAGTGTATTACACAAACACCTGCCACATAGTTCCCAAAGTTCACCATGTCCCAGGACAGTGGATCCCTCCCCCAACCCCTCAATCACAAGACTGTGGAAGTAACATAGCACTAAAACACATACATAAACATCAGGTGTTTTTACCCCTAGTAAAAAATCTAGTTCTGTCTTGATTGCAATGATTTTTGAACGATTTTAGTTTTATTTGTACTGGTGTAAGCAGTTATAAGAGAAACATGGCCTGATATGATTTGTGCGGTTACAATTAAACTTATTTCAGTTACAGCCATTTATGCATCAACAAAAAACAGTTTTCATAGACCTATGGTATATACAACCAATTATGGTGGGGGTTGGATGACGGATGTCAAAACACTGATGCAGGGAGATCAACACTGACTAGGACCATCAAAACAACATTTTTAGTTTTTTTGCAGATGATCCTAAAAGCGCTAAAAATGCAAGAGAAGCATACAGACTAGATGTCTAAATCATCTTTTCAGCTGAAGTTTATCACTAAGGAATATATTGCATTTCAATCTGTCTGGAATTCCCTGTCTCATGAAATTAGGCACTTCCCCCCTCCGACGCAGAGAGCAGTTTTTTTCCCCAAGAGTGTAAGATAGTGCAGAAATTAGGCACATTCAGTCAGCCAATGCATTTAAACTGCTCTGAAAACTCATCTGTTTAAAACCTACTACTGCTAGCAATTAAATTCTCTGTTCTCCCCACTCCCCAAACTTGTTCTTAAATTATTTCAGTTGACTGATGTGCTGTGTGCTGTGTGTGTGTGTGTGTGTGTGTGTGTGTGTGTGATGCATGTGTATGTGTGTGCATCACATATGTGTGAATTCATGTGTGTGAGTAATGCAAGTCTTAGGTATTACTGCAAGCATTGCTGGTTTAGTCAGTTACATCAGCTATGCAAAGCAAAACCATAAAATGCCATCAAGAAAATAAACATGTAAATTTCATTGGCTGTTTCAGTAAAAGCATAAAGCAAGAAAGATGGATTAAAAAAATAATAATAATAAATCTAGAAAGATGTAAGAATGTATGATATACCACCCTTCTCTCAAAATAATGGATTTTTTAATTTTGTGTGGCAGTATTTAGTTTGGGAGTTGACAAATCCAGACAGGAACTATTTCGGCTACAATACGCCACTGATACAGTGAGCTGATCTGTGAGTGTAAAAATGTGCTCATTGATGAAAATAACTTCACATTACTCATTAAACATTCATAGTAGAGTACAGGTACACTCAAGGGACAAGCGATCCCCCACTTCCACAGAATTGCATCACAGTGGCAGACAAAGTTAGAAATAGAATATTGAAACAAAATCTTATTTCAGTGTAGAGGAAATCACTTCAATATTTGGTAATGTGCCCCTTCATTTTCAGAATCTGACATCACCTTTGGGCAGTGAATTCCAGGTGTGAGAGCATGCTGGATACCAAGAACTGTATTGATGCTGCAAATGCTCTTTTTCACAGCATTTTTTACAATATGCCACATTTTCAATTGGAATTAAGATCTGGGTTCTGTTGTTGCCAAAAAAAAGTCTAAAGGTCATTCCTTTGTTTCCAGTTTTAATAGATCTGTGAATCAGGCACTGCAATCTTGAAAGTACAACTGTTCTGGGACAAAATATCTGGTATATATCAGGCCATAGGTTTGCATCCAGTACCATGATGTATTTAGCATTATTCATGTTCCTGCTACCAACACCAAAGGACACATAGTAAGTAATACATCCCCAAACCATCAGTTTGAGTGTCTTCTTCGGACCAGCAACAAGGGTGCCCAAACACTGACTTGTCCATTTTTCAGGCAGTTTTCTCCACACCTTTACACCACCATTAGGTTTGATCCCTGTGATCATTTTGTCACTAAATATCATTTTTCCAGTGACCATGTACAGTCCAGTGGACTGTGCCTCTGCGGTAGGAGACACGTTTTTTGTGTGCTAAATTCTTCAATTCCCCTTTCTGGCAACCGTGTGCTTGTAACACCCCCGTTTTGTGGTGTTTAGAGAGAAGAATAAACCATAAACTAAGTTTAAACTGCAGTGGCACCAGAGAGGCAGGAAGAGGGGCCAGTCAAGGAGGGTGGGGTGGGGTCTGCAGAAAGGGAGGGGGTATTTGTTTGTGATGGACAAAAGGGGGTAGAGTGTGGACAATTCCAGAGCAGAGTGGATGGTATGGTGGGGGAGGGGGGGGGGGGAGAGTGCACTGTGATAACCACTGAGCAAGCAGTGACATTTTGATTGTATTCAAAGCCAAGCCATTTTCCTTTTTTGGCAACAGTGTGCTTGTAACACCCCAATTTTTGAAGTTGTCCCTGAATTGTCTTTTCATTCACTTCCACAGATGTTGAAACTTGTTGCAGATTTCAGGCAAACTGCCTGTTCTTTTCTTTCTAACAACTGTTATACATCTTGCTGTAAAAACTTTGGGCAATCCAGATCTTGATCTATTTTCAAGAACCAGTTTCTTGATAAAGATTGTCACTTTACCAATGGTAGACCCACTCAGCTTAGTAATTTTGACACACCACCCACCTCCATGCTTCCCTTTGTTTTTACTGAGACCTTTTTGGGTGATTTGGCCATCTTTGTTTACTGCTCAACTGGAGAGAGCACACTACAGTTTAGATTGTTTCAACAAACAAACAAACAAAAACAAAACAAAAAACACAGCTACGTCAATTAAGGAAAGACAACTGCTATTGTGCAAAATCATGACAGTAGGGAATCACTTTTGTCCCTTAAGTGGACATGATACAAGCACTAAACACAAAACTGCTGAATAACATATATCTTATAGGTTTTCCAGTCTCAATGATCACACACCCCTCTGCATTGGTTAATACATAATTACATGATAAATGAAAATTGTTGGTAACATAAATCCTTTCAATTTAAAACCAACAGTACCATGCTGCAGAACATGACCAAGTAGACTAGCAGCAAACAACTGTTGCAAGCAAACCAAAATTTCATTTAGAATACCAATATTCAATTTTGTTCTATTCTGCATCACTTAACAACAGTCTGTTCCTGTCTGACCTGCTTTTGCCATGAGAGAAGGCTGACTAACTGCAGCATGAGCGTGTGAAAGGTGACAGGGTTTAACACAATGGTGAGACTATGTGAAAGCAGTGGCAGTTCATTTTCCAAGCAGAGGCCCATCATGCTGCTGCAGATGCTGCCCAGCATGCTGCTGCAGCCTAGTTACTTACCGTAACTCTCCCTTAGTGCCTTTCCCGTTAGACTTTGAAACCACCACAGACCTTGTCCACACACTAAAACATTACATCAGTATGAATAATGCTTTCTTCAGGTATTGTTTTTCAGTTCAACTTGTTATCACTTATGCTTGTCAAATATTCACTGGAGTACAACTATCATCACATTCCAAGTACTCTCTTCAGTGGGCATAATATTTGCAGTATGTGGTGAACATGAAGTTCAAGATGCAACATTGTATTTAACATCCAACTCAATAGGTTGCTTGCAGAAACCTTTCTGACCTACTTGTGTTGACTGGTTAGTGGGTGAAAAACCTCAAAGGCAAAACATTAAAAAATGAACAAACAAAAAAAACAGGCTGTTACAGCAAACACTTTATTATTTGGTCTGTAACATGCTAATGTTCCTCACTCTTGTTGCCTGGATGAATATATTCACAGCAGACTTGGCAGTCTGGTTAAAACCTGTGTCAGTGTTATCTGACTTTACAAACAATGCAAACACTAACCAGTCCCACTACCCCAAATCACAACACACATGCACAACTTGGACAAAAACGTGAAGCTGAGGATTGTTGATTCATATCTTTTGATATAAAAATGGACTAGGTGTCATTACAACCTACCTACAATTCTGTATGTGTCACAAAGTACTATTACACAACAGAAATCCAATTTTGCTTCTTCTTTTCTTTTTTGAACACATCTTTTTATGGCCTACAGAGGAAACAAAATTGCTTTTTTATTTTTACTATTTTTTTTTTTTTAATTGACAGCAAAATTTGTTTCAGTTGCCCACTTTGATGACCTTAACCTCCCCACTGCAAATGCATGCATACAGATGCGCAAGCACTGCACTGACAGAAAATCTAATAAGCTTGCGTTGGAAATAAACTCAGACTAAATGAAAATCAAAATGAGGAAAGAAAAAAAAATATCATCCATCAATACACAATGAACCGATTACAGTAAGCAAGGAACCAAATACAAAAGACATGAAACAATTCAAACAATGAGGGGAAAAATGTGATTAACAGGGCACCCCTGATGTAAGACCACCATTAATGAGACTTGACCCCCTCCCCCCTCTCTGGAGACACCATGGTCAGAAACTCATTTCTCCTTTATTACATGCTGACTGACCCTTCATTAAAGACCACCTCCCTTTTTAGACCATGTTTTCAGATGACTTCCATGACTGAGGTCTTTCAACGGGGGTCTGCTGTATAGTAGGTAAGAAAAAGAAGAAGAAGAAAGACAAAAAAGCTCCACCCAAAAACACAGGCACTGACATTTCGCTGATTTTCTTTTTAACTGATAAGAACAGAAGCGTCTGCTCTTTTGATTCAAAATAAGAGTCTCCCTTCTCACAGTGATCAGTTCTGAGAAGAAGAGGAACAATAAATCAGCTGCAGTCATGTGCCTGAGCAAATCATTGGCTCAAAAGACTCACTTGTACAAGTCAGAGAGAGCTGCCTCCAGCCTAGTGACCTGGGTAAAGAGCTCGCATTTTTCTGTCCACACGCGCACCTCCTGCATCAGCTCAGGGATGATGAGGAAGGTGCGCCAGCCACGGATTTTCTTGGACTTGAGAATGTCACCATAGATGTGGTCTCCAATGTACAGGACATCTTTACCTCGAGCTCCCAGCAGCTTGGATATGACATCACAAGAGCCTGTGTTTTGAAACAAACTTGATTCAGTTTGCTTCAGTTTCCCTGTTTTTTTGTACACTATTTCTTCAGGGTTGCTGCTCAGCAGGCTGTAACAATTCTCCTAATTTGGAGCATTTTTCCTGATGCAGTAACAAGCTGCGACAATCATGAAAACTGCCCTAATGAAGCTACAAATTCAAAAGATTTGTGTTTTTATGGCAGAAGATAACATTTCTAACATTTTTATAACAAGGACATACTATGATACAGTTTTTCCATACCATGGCCTAAACTAAACAACATTCAACCATGGATCAGGAACAGATATGTGAAAGTCACTGCCTAAGTTAAAGATATTCAAAACACGAGCTGCACAACACAAGGTATGAAAACTCCATGTCTTTGAGGAAGAATTAAAGGTTCCCATACAAAAAGAGGACTTTTCAGGCGATGGCCAATCCAAAATCTACAGCATTTATCACTGAATCTATAACTTGTGGTTTGAAAACTTGGTTGAAAAGCTGTTTGGTTTCTTCTTCTGATACTGGCCTGTTTAGGGGTTCATTTATTTCTTTGCTTTTCATCTTTGTGTTCTTTTTTCCCTCTGAACACATTCTTTGTCAAAAGAGAATTGTTGAAAAAACAACGCTTCATTTGCTAATGAATATTCCACTGACCTCCTGAATAGACATCACCAGGCTGGATAGGTCCCTTGTGATGGCCGATCTGCAGAGCTCCCGTTTTCTGCCACAGTCAATGCATTAACCATCAATATTGCATGATAACGATGACACATATAAACACTGAAACAAAACACAATGTCCATACACACTATGTGGTGATAGATTCATGACTGTTTAATCCAGACCCCCCCCCCCCCCCCCCCCCCAAGAAAAGGAAACATAATAACAAAAGACCATACCAACAAAAGACAAATGGAAACAAACATGTTAACAACAGCAACAAAATCACCTGTCTCTCACCTTCTTAAATGTCATATATTTTGTCCACTAGTTAAAAGAAAGAAAGGAATTTGGACAGACATGATAATTACTCCAACAGGTCCTATGACCTTTAAAGTTCACCAATTTTCATTTCATACCAGCAACAATGCCAAACATCAATGGTAGCCATCTAATAGGGCTGTATTTGTTTTGTTTGTTTTACGAGAATTAACTGATAATGATAGATGTTTGTGGAATGAAGATTAAATTAATCAGATTGCTAATGAAGGATGTGCAGTGCTAGTGTTATACCTTGTCCACTCTACGCAGAATGGTGCCCTCTGCAAAGAAGAGAGGCTTCCTGGCATCCACCACAACACAGTCCCAGTATGATGTCCAGTCCTTAGTCTGACTATCCTGGACACACATAGAGCTGACAGTTAGCACAGCCCTCACACAGCCCAGTATGAGCAGAAGCTAGAGACTGACCATGACATAATGGACACACTTAAAGGGGTACTGAAGTGAAGCTGCAGGTTGGCCTCAAGACATAGACAGTGGGTGATTGTTTTCATCTGCAGGCTTCATTCGGTTGTTCTATCACTATTTATACCAAAGTACTGTGGTTAACTCCATACAAATTGTGAATATAAAAAGGTTTGGCTTGTGACATATTTGATCAGAGCTCAGGAGCTGTGTGAAAGTCGAGGTGGACGTCCTGGGCACCCGTCCCTAATAAACCTACAGTTTCTATGGACGTAAAGCAACACTTCAACAACAACATATTTGATACTTTGTCTTTTGCCCCACATTCCAGCCTTGTTCATGATCTCCCTGATACAGACAGCTGAGCACAAAATGTTGTTTGTTTGTTGTTGTGACTTTGGTGATCTTTAACAAATAGGACCCAAAACTATGTTTAATCCGTCCCAACAGGACCCACAAGGCTTTTTTGCCTTGGCCCCCATTTAAGTAAAACTGCACACAGACACACAAATGTGGGTAAAGGCAAATGTGTGAGCACTCAGATGTTTAGAAGGCTAACAGTTCAGGTCAAGAGTGTGTCACTCTTAGGGGCACATTTTCATCTATGAAGTTTTACAAAGAACACATACTTTAAAGATGATAACTGGGAGTTCTTTCCAGCAGTCAGGTTTGGTTTTCCTTTCAATAGTTTCATGCAGGAACACATACTTTAAAGATGATAACTGGGAGTTCTTTCCAGCAGTCAGGTTTGGTTTTCCTTTCAATACCTTCATGCTCCCCACTTCCCCGCCCTGTGTTAAGCTGAATCTGAGATTCAAGATCTGACTCACCTGTGTTGGGAAGTCCATGAGATATGTCATGATTTTCTGAAAATGAGAGAAAAAACAAACAACCAAATTAAGAAAATAAGTGCATGCAATTCATGTGTACATATGTACGTGGCAATATGCCACTCCTCTCTGTTTGCTTGCCTGTTTGTCTCTCTGTGTATCACATACAAACAACTTTTCAGGTTTGTTAGAAAAAAGGCACTTGTGTTCATCACAACAGACAAAAGCAGGCTGGTAGCCCAGCTACCTTGAAGAAGTAAATAGGTATTGGAAGGAGTTCAGCAATATTGGAAAACAAAAGGCATTTGCTTGTTTCTTTGTTTGTATATGTATGATTTTTATTTAATGCTGAGTGCTATTTGGTCTTTAAAAAACCAACACGAAACAAAAAGCATCTAACACAAACACACAAAATTAAACATGAATAACAAAGAAAGGAATGGGAAAGGGTAATAACAAATGTAAAAAATCCACTGACATTGGTGTATTCATAGCCACTGTTTGTGATGAGAACTGCCTTGGCTCCATGTGTGCGCAACCTGCATTTAGAAGAGAACAAAGAACAAAGTCAGCAGTGTATCAAACTGCAAGCAACACAGAAGTAAACTGTTCTATCTGCTACCTCTGGGTTTCTCTCCCTGCACTGTGGAAATAATCAACAATCTTCCATAACCACCAGCATTGTCTCATGTTTTTTTCTTTTCCTCTGACATATTGCCCTGTGTACTGTAATAATGGACTAGTTGATGAACCAGTTGATAAACAATCTATGGACCAGAAGGATGCACTGTAGTAATGGACAAGTTGATGAACCAGTTGACAAACAATGCAATCCTACAACAACTGGCATCATTTGGCATTTTCTTCCTAAAACATAATGGCACTGAAATTAATAAAACAATGTTCCCTTGTAGTGAACTCCATTTCAACAAACTGTATGGCACTATTTTATTTAGTGAGAAAATACTTCAAAGAAGGCAACTTGTTGTTCTATGTTGCAATAAATGAACTCATCATAATCAAGCTGATGCACCGAATCATGTGTGTTGCCACTGTATCTGTTTTATGCTACTGCATTTTCTGCTCCTTCATCTTCAGTATTTTCATCTTACTTGCAAAGAGGTAATCTACTCTTTCTCAAATGTGGTAATAAATATTGTTCCTCACCTGTTCAACAGAATGGGCAACCTGTCATCTCTGTGGACATATTTCTCCAGGTTTCTGATTGTCTCAGATTTAAGATCACCCTGTTTGTAGAAAACAAAAACCAAGCCAATCATCAACTCTTCTTGCATCCACAGCATGTCACAGACATACTCCCCATTTGTTTTGTGTGCCATCATTACTTCCAGACACTTATTTTAGGTCATAGTCTTGGCACCCCACCCCACCCACCCCCAATTCCCCCCTCAAACAATCCAGTCCTTGCTCAGCCCCGAGAATTACATACACAAAAAAGTGTTTTTAAATTTCATGAACTTAGTTATAACCAATTCATAAGATAATTCTTTTGTAATACAAGAAAACAAAATAACAACAACAAAACTGCCATGTCACATGAATGTCTGTGGGTGTAACCTGTTCTTTATTGACAAGTCTGAAGAAAAGCAGTTGGGAGGAGAAGGTGGCAAGGCCAGAGAAGGCAGCAATGTTGCTGGTGGAAGTCCTGCTCTTGGTGCAAACAGGAAGGAGGAGAACGTCGACTTTCGCCAAGAAAGGAATCAACACCTTACCCTGAATTTTCACACTTTCCAACATCACAGATTTATAAACAGCTGGCCACATGTTAGTATCTGTTCTGACCTGAATTTTTACATTTTTCAATATCACAGATGTATAAAAAGCTGGCCACACATCAGTATATGTTCTGACGAGCATTCTAAGTCCTGGACAGTGTTAGTCTGATTTTGGCAACATTTGGTTCCTATTCAGATTTCAAATAAAACTTCATTATGAAAATCAAAATACAGGTAACATATATGACAGAAAGTCTTGTATCTCTTTGTCCCCAACCCCCCACTATGAAATGTGAAATACAACAGTAAACTCACATTTAAGTGCACCCAGTCAACAGCTGATCGGACATCCTGGAAGATGGACTTGTAGGACATGAAAATGTCACCACAGTCTATGCCTTCTTTCTTCCTGTTGGCACAAGCAGAAATAATCAATTAATACAGTTTTTTGAAAGTATAAGGGTTATTTTTTTCTACTACTACAAAACACATTAAATTGTAAACATATTAACATTAAGATGTGCACCAAGCAGTCTATTCTGTTGTCATAGCCTGTTGGTACAATGGAATACAGCTGCAGGCAGTGGAGATCAATGTTATGGGCTTGCTGACATTTTCCCTTCATTTGACACAGTATCATTCGATTCATGCATGACATTTTCAGATTTCAGTCGAGCACAAATGTGAGATGTATGCAGAATACAACAAAAGCGTTCAACAATGACATCACAAAAACAGAAAAAAATCAACACAGGCAGTGGCCAAGGATCCAGCTTAACTTACGTTTTGAACTCTGTCTTGGATGTGAAGTAGTCAATGATACAAGCCAACATGTATGTCTCTGGAACAAAAGGAAATCAGAAGTACATATATGCTATGTTTTATGAGAAGGGATGAAGCTGTTCAAAGTTTGCCTTCCCGCCCGTTCCTACATACAGGTATTGGTTTAGAACAGCAAATGCTCACCTGCATTCATAACAGAATTTTCTTGAATCAAACTCACATTTATAAGAATTTTAAAAACCAAAACATGCAGAAGTACTTTTCATGTGAAAATGTCCTTGAAGTCAAGCTGGGAATGGAGATTTTATTTTTATTTTTAATCAGCCCCTGACTTTCCTCAGGCAGCCTGGCAACCATTGCTGTCATACCCTGATGCAGAACAGCAAAATCAAGCCCTTGAAGTCAGCATGCAGCAGCCTTGGTGGTTGGGGATACTGCACATGATATGCAAGTTAATGTATTCATGCAGTATGCAGATGGCTGCTTGAAAACTGTCACCAAATTAAGGACAGTGCTTTGAGATAATTATAACATAATAATGGAGGAAACAGAACATCAAAAAGGAACAGATCTTTGTATTCAGTACCTGGAAGATTGAAGAGCGTGTTGAGAACATAGAGACGAGAGTCATCCAGTTGGATGAACTTGTTAGGGTAGAGTTCTGCAATTTCAACCCTGAAAGTGAAACAAACAGTTGTATGTTATTACATTTCTGGGGTACTAATATAATTCAACTATTTTTGGCTTTATTTTACTTGCCCTGAATGAACTCAAGCATTTTTGTGCTTTATCTACATATTTCGTACACTTTGCCCTACACTTAATTATGTAACAATAAATTCAATCATAAGCTCTATACAAGTTCTACAATGTATACACAGCATAACATGGAGAAAAAAGAAAGAAAAAAGAAGAAGCAAAGAAGAAAAAAAAAAAGACAATACCTTTTCAGGAACCTGAATCCATGAACACACACCAGTATGTTGCCATAGGAATCCACTTTGAGCAGGTTTCCATACACTTTGTCAAACCAGAGGCCTCTGTGAAACACACAAAGCCAATGACAATCACGTGCACATGGAACTGAATGTGTGTGTGTGTGTGTGTGTGTGTGTGTGTGTGTGTGTGTGTGTGTGTGTGTGTGTGTGTGTGTGTGTGTGTGTGTGTGTGTAAGTGTTCTACAAATGAGGCATGCAGGCAATAGCTCCCCTGATTGAATTGAAAACCACAGAAACTAGCTTTCTCCAAGCAATTTTCATACACTGGGCAAAAGAGGTCAAAAAAGAAACTAAAGATTTTACATGAAATTTAGAGAACAGGTCCTTTCCTTGTGAGCATTTGTAGTAATATGCTGTGTAGGATTGTTTGTCATGTTTATGCACAGGCTTACAGCTTTAAATGTAAGATTACAGGTACACAATAACTCTTCTCATTGTTATTGCCTTAGTGCACCCAGTAACTTGACATGCACAATGCATCCTCATCCTGAAGATGTTGGAGCCAGCTGATCTCACAATTCACTCATAAAATTTATTTTGTAAGTTCAATATAAAACCAACAGGGCATTTCAAAACAACCCCCCTTGACTGACCGATTCTATCCTTTAGTGTTTCGTAACACCTGTTTTGAGATGCCTAGTTCTCTTAAGCTTTAAAAACAAACACTTCAGCAATATCAGTAACTAGTACTAGTAGACAAGGTTTTCTAAAAAAAATTTTTTTTAAAGGATCACTATAAGAAGAAACAGACAACAGAAAGCACAAGTTAATAAACAAGTAAACACATTCACGAAGGAAAAGAAAATCAATAAACATTATAAAATGTTTCTCAAATTGTAAAAACAATCTTGGTGTATATATATATATATATATATATATATCTTCTTCTCCATGCCACCTCCCCTCCCCCAAAAGGAAAGAAATGCAACAAAAATAATACTAAACAACAAACCAGAGGTACAGACCTACTTGTCAACCTTATGTAGCTGTACCTACTTGTCATTTAAATCTAAAATCAGTTGACAATCAGCACTGGTAAAAGACACCAAGAAGAACCTCCATCAACATGCCTTCAAATTTCAGTCAGTACCTAGCTTTATATATACATCATCTTACATTAACTTGAGAGTACATCAAATCAGGTACAATTAAAGTACTTCAGCATGTTATCTTTAATTGATTGTTGACTGTTGTGTCACATCAGTACACTTGTTCCATGGTTGATATTTTTGTTCTGTGTATTTATAGTTGTCATGACTGCATCTTCATCTTTTAGTTTTACCCAGTACCTTGCGTATTTACAGTATTTTCATCTTTTACCCAGTGCCAACCAGAACCCACAACAGCTGCTGTCACCGGTACAGTGTAATGCAGTAGACCATTAAGCTATTGTTTTGTACACATGCATTAGCCACATGTTTGGTGTATATGAAAACATTCAGTTGAAAAAAAGATAGTTTATTGATATAATTTGATAGTTATCTATTTCATCAAAGGGATTTGATTTTCTTTATCATAAAATTTCATATTATTATACCATGTGTGTGTGTGTGTGTGTGTGTGTGTGTGTGTGTGTGTGTGTGGTGTGTATGTGTGTATGTGTGTGTGTGTGTGTGTGTGTGTGTAACTGCATTAATATCAACATAATCATATTATATATATTTTTGTGTGCAAATTTGGCAACCAATATTCTGCAAAATACCCCTCCCCATTCTGTAAATGACAAATCTTTTTGCAAGCTCAATAAATCAGCACCACACTAATATTACCAACACACCGTTTTTGTCATTACCATTACTCAATGTATATTTAATAATAATTAGTACTGATCATTACATAGTCACCACAGTCATTGTTAAAGATTATAATTTCTTCAAACAAATCCATTGCATCACCTCTCTTGCAACTGTTTCTCATTTAGGCATTTCCTTTGTTTTGCATGAAAAATATTCAGAAGCTATTATGTACATGCTCTGAATCAAGTTGAAATCAGGGCATCAAGTTGAAATAAGGGCAGTAAGTAGTGACAACAAAGACTACATCTGCAAATATCAGAGACATGCCATTCTCTTGTCTCTTCCTATTTTGATGTGGCTATCAAAAACACTGAAGACTACATCTGCAAATCCTGGAGTGACATTAAATGCTGACCCCTTCTGCTATGATCATGTAACTCAACTGACAACAAAAAACTACATCTGCAAATACTGAATCGAGATGATTTTCTTCTTCTCTCTCTCTCTCTCCCTCTTTTTTTTTTTAAAGTGTCCAGATATAGTTACTAACAATGAAACACATATCTGAAAACATAAGGGATGACATTCTCTTTAAACAATCACATTAACATAGCTACCATTCATCAATGAAGATGATATCTGCCAGTATAATATCCTTTTACTGCCATGCTGCTGCTATAACTAGCAACAAAAACCACATCTGCCAGTACTGAAGATATGATGCTTCATAACTGATTATGATGTAGCATGGTATTACTTAATGCTGATGAATACACCTGCAAGTACTGCAATGATGACATTCCACTCTTATTAGTTTGACAAGTAGCAGATGATGACCAAGAAATCAATATCTGGCGTATTATCACTGCGGTTTGGACTGGCCATGGAGTAAGAGCAGAGGTGATCAATGCGGTCAGTCCCAAGGTCTGAGCCAAACAAGCTTGTTTGTATGGACTGACGTCTATGAGGTCAGAAAAGCTGCTAATAAAGCATACTGCACGAATCTAGGTGGATCAGTATCCACTCAATGGTGTCACATGACTACTAGGCCTAAGCAATATCAATAAGGCAATTATCAATGGGTGTATTCTTCAACACTGCAGCAGACAGAAGAGGGCAAAGCTGAAATTTTTCTGGTCATTTAACCCTAACAGATTTAGTCAATCCACCATACACCAGAATAAACACAGCAATGAAAGTACTAGACCTTGATCACAGCAATGGAAGTACTAAACCTTGATCATTTGTATAATAAAACAACAACAGCAAAAACAAATGCTGGACAGTTGGCAAAGATGTCACCAAAGGGTCTACTGATTCAGTAAATCTTGTGGCACAGAAAGGTGGATTAAGCTTGAACCTAGACTAGTCATTAGCCTATCCATTCTGAGCTCAGCACAGTAACAGATTAATGCAATTCCTAGGTCTAGGTGACACAAAGCAACTGCAAAGAAGTTATCAAATATCTACTCTTTTGCCTTGTGGTACAGAGAAGTGGGCTATGCTTGAGCCTAGACTGGTCATTCAGAGCTCAACACAGTAAGATGACTGTTAGGCCTTGGTGGTACAAAACATGGGTAAAGACATCATCAAAGGGTCTACCATTCAATCATGTCATTCAGAGCTCAGTGCAGTAACATGATTGTTAGGCATAGGTGGTACAAAACAGTAGTAGAGACATCATCAAAGGGTCTACCCTTCAACCTTGACACTCAGAGCTCAATGCAGTAACACGCCTGTTAAGCCTAGGTGGTACAAAACAATGGCAAAGACATCATCAAAGGGTCTACCCTTGAGCCTTGTCACAGTTGTGGTACAGAGAAGTGGGCTAAGCTCGAGCAAGATCTCTGGTCTCCCGAGTCAGAGTCATCAGCTCTGGGCTGCTGCCTGATGGGTGAATTTCCACGAGCCGGTCTCACGCGTCTTCCCTTGAGTACCAGGCCCACAGACCCTTTCCTGGCACATTATACAGGAGTGGTCAGAGCAAAGTGGCCCCACCGGGCCCTAACTCAGTTGGTTAACACGGACAAGAACACACTCTAACGAGAAGATTAGGACACTGCTTAGTGAAGTGGGGTACATGAAACAGTGAATGGCAAAAGCAAAGGAAAAGTGACCATTCCTCTCTCTTACATGCACACATACACATTTACCCACCCACCCATCCATACACATGTGCATACACAATACTGCTCATAGTTTGGAAAATGCTCTTTCTCTCTCACACACATAGAAACACACACACACACTGTTCATATTTTGGAAAATGCTCTCTCTCTCTCTCCCCCCCCCTCTCTCTCTCTCTCCACATACACACACATGCACACACAGAAACATAAACACATAGAAACACACATAAAACAACCACAAACACCCACACCCACATGCACGCCAGCTCACCCATCCACACACACTGTACAAAGCTCAGAAAATTTCACATTTCAATAACTTGAATAAGAGGCAATGAAAAGAAAGGTACATTACTACATGGTTTCATCATTTTCACATGAAGTAAAAAAATCCACAATGGCCTGCTTGGTTGGCCCTACAATTTGTTTTGTATCACTTATCAGACAACTGGTGGCAAAACCCGGACTCAGACTTAGTTTATAACAAACAATGGAATGCAGTCAAGCGATGTGCACCAGCCAAATGAAAATGGAGACAAATGAAAGAATTTGTTCTGACTCATGATGCACTGAATCTTTATTTAGAACAGTGCTATAAATAGCTTTTTCACCTGCCTGCATTCAGACTCTATTCAGTCAGAACTTTGCTACAGGAAGCCCACAGTGTCTGACATTTACCTTGGCAAGGCAGACCAAAACCACCCTCAGGGTCAGATGCTTGTTTTAGACACAGTCATTTTCTTTGTCAGCAAACATTGAGGGAAACGTGGCCAAGATAAACAGTGAAAGTCTAGTTTTTAACAAACCTTACATCTTCAACCTTTCCTGACAACATAACTTCAAATTGAAACCCTCCCCTATACATGTCAGACTAGTTTGGGATTACACCACAGGCGCTTTCAATAGCATATTTTCTTTTTCAGTGCGAAAGGGCATGGCAAACATAAACACTGATCAACATTTTATGTATTCACTTTCTGCAGCTGCACCTACCCATCAACCTGGACAAACAAAAGTAAAAACTTAAGCTTTGATTGATCGTGGGGGTCATATATACATATGACATCAGCTGTACTAAAAAAATGCATAAAACATTTTGCAATTTTTATCCTTTGGTGTAATGTGAGTTGTGATCAACTTTTCATGTTTAAAAGAAACAAATTCTACAGAAAGTTAATTTCATTTTAATTGTCTGTATTGAACCTAATACAGTAACAATTATACTCACTTATTTAGACATGCACTATTCTTTAAGACTAGACCACTGGGTTAAATGATTGCTTTTACAGAAATACTTAAACCAGAGAGGGAAAAAACAAACCCACTTACTTCCACTGACTTCTGCAAACAGAACACAATAAGTTCCAACATCATTTGTATAAAACAACATAAAAAACAGCTAACAAATGACTATTTGTACGACTAAGAGAGAGAAGGAAAGAGATAAAGTAGGATATAGCCACCTCACAGGGAACGATGCATCATATTCAAACTCTCGCAAGGCTGCTGGGTAACCAATGGATACAAGACGTTCCTTCAACAGGTCAAACCCCATTGACTCATAAGCTGGGGACTTGTAAACTGAAAAAGAACAGGAGAAAATTATCCCAGTGCAAACTGTCTTTAATCTTAAATTAAGAATATCTTTCCTCTTTGAAGAGCTGACAAATTTTAGACTTACATAGTACATGGCAATAACCACTATAAAGCTGAGTGGAGCACAACCAGCAGAACACATACACACACAAAAAACACAAAAACAAACAAACAATGTGATGTGAAATAAGTCCTTTTGGTGATTCCTCCTCCCCCCCCCTCTTTTACACCCATTACACAGATTACTTAGTTGCTATACATTAGCATATGGAGGAAGGACAAGATCAAAGAAAAAGAAAAACAGACATTCTACAGACAAGAGTCAATGAATGCATTAATTAAATGCATTACATAAAGTACAAATGTTGGAACTGAGCCATAAACCTTTTTTTTCTGAAAACACACTGACTGCCCTGAGAACAGAGCATTAAAGGGGTTAAAAAACACACAATGTATACCTGAAAGAAACTTGACAGTAATGTATCGGTGGGAGTAAATGAAATTAATAGATGCTGAACATGGAAACATAATAAAACGTAACAGATGGCAATGTCAAACACTACTACATAATAGTTATAAGTTCATGATCAAAGTAAATGAAGTCAACAACAGGACCTACCCGCTAGAGTGTAGTCCATGTCAAAACCATAGAATTTGATTTTCTGTAGGTGCAAACTACGGTTGACAAATATCCTGAAATTAGAACAACATTTTCTTCAGTAAACACATATAATTTTGCATAATTCTTTGCTTTCATCTGAATACAACTAAATGAAAATCATCTTTACAGCAAATGGAAAACAAAAATATGGAGACATTCTTCACAGCACATAAATTTCTGAGCTGTGTCATCAAAACCCAGCAGAATGTTAAAAAAATGTTATTTTGATAACCTCAGCCAGGAGGAGGAGAAGGAGAAGAAGAAGACGAGGAGAGAGGAGAGAGCGAAGAGAGAGAGAGAGAGAGAGAGAGAGAGAGAGAGAGAGAGAGAGAGAGAGAGAGGGGGGGGGGGAGAGATTTTGAATGCATTACAGTTTACATCAACACAGCAAATGGTTTTCTCCAACATGAGAGAGAGAGAGAGAGAGAGAGAGAGAGAGAGAGAGAGAGAGAGAGAGAGGAGAGGAGATTTTGAATGCATTACAGTTTACATCAACACAGCTAATGGTTTTCTCCAACATCATTTTTAATTCACAAGAAGAAGAAAGACAGAAAGAAAGCTGTAATACTGAAGCTGAATGTATCATTCAAAGGAAAGTCTTGATACACATCATACCAGTTATTGCTGGAAGAAAAGCATAGTGCCTAACTGGAGAACAAAAAGGATGGAGATGTCACATCGGTGGGGGCGGGCTACACAACTGAAGGGAGCGGGGAGGGGCCGCAGGGGCAAAAGAAGAACGGAAAGGACATAACAGCTGGACGTAGAATATCCGTTATGGGCAAAAAGTTGAGAGGCCCAAGTAGAAGCAACCCGCCGCGGCCGAAATCGGACTGTCAGTCTGATCAGCAAGTCAAAACCCGAGACCATAGGCCTACTGAGCGGTCAGAAAATGCTGAGACGGAGAATTAATTGGTAGTTTCATGAGCACGGCCAAGTACAAATTCCAGCTCTTAGAAGATAACAGTCCTCGATAAAATTTAAGCCAGGTCCTACTAGACTGAGAAATCCGAGTAAAAGACACACTGATAACACCACCCACGTCCCTCCCACCTGGCCGGCGGTGCACAGCACAGGAAGGGACATCATCCATTCTGGACACTGTCAAGAGATGTATGTCAACGAAGAAATTGTGGGCCACACGCCGACATTATAGCATGCTTGCTCTCTCCGAAGCGCAGTGAGCCGGTTTGGCTTAGCAGTACGCCAAAGGCATTAGGCCTGTAAACAGAAGGACCTCGGTTCCACTCCAGTTTTGGCTTTCCTTTCTCTTCACAAGTTGTGGTTTATTGACACTCACTGTCTTTGCGACTTCGCCGCTCACATTTAATGAAACATTACATGGTTTTCACCGCTGTCCATCTTAATACAGAATCATTCTGGTGGTGACAGTGTAGCGACAGGCATAGTCTCCCTCCGGTGCCTCTTCGAAGACAATTCAGCAAGATAAGAAAGTTTAGCCGAACCAGCCTCCGCAGCGTGTGACCGCAATGTCCACTGATGTGTGGCCTCCAAACCGCCAACAACTTGACACCAAAACCTCAGTGGCGACCATGGGGAGCTCAGTGAAGAGCCAGTGAGATAGTTCCCTTCTCGGAACTGCAAGCAGGGCTCCAGTGTTGGTGCCGTGATCTCTTTTAACAGGCCTTCTCTGTTTTTGTTAAAACTGCTGATTTAAAATTTAAAAAAAAATTGGGCCAAGCACATCGCTGTGCTGGAATCAGACTCAATCATCTTCAACTCCACCAGTCAACACAGTCAGATCGAAAGCTTGTGGGGACTAACTGTAGGATGCGAAGCTTAAAACTCAGCGCGGAACTAATTATGAGTGTAGTCACAGAGTTAGCGAGCACCGCAGGAGTTTTGCGGCACGGCACGGATTATGCCCTTTCCTGTGGTCTAGAGTGCTGTGCAAATCAGGGCTGTTGAAGGCAGCTGCCGTTAAATCTTTTCTGTCCATGATAAACATTCAGGTCAAGGAGGAAACAATATTCCTTCATATGCTAAATCCGCGACCAGAGTGAGCCTTCTAGAATTGAAAACACCACTTTGTTCTGACATCGGATTTTATATTCCCTACCCCTGCTATATTATGGCCAGTATATGCACACACTGACGCAAGCAAAGAGAGAGAGAGAGAGAGAGAGAGAGAGAGAAGAGAGAGAGAGAGAGAGAGAGAGAGAGAGAGAGACACCAAGAGAGACAGAGACAGAGAGAGTTCACAAGTAGGAGAAGAACTTCAGTGAAAATAAAATAAATGAATGGTTAAGACAGATTCCAAGATTCTTTTGTTATTTACCTGCTCTGTGGTTCACGCTTGAAGACTTTGACAGCAGAGGCCTGGACTACGGGAGATCCATTATCTCCCGGCTTGTACATCCCGTTGCCAGACAAGGGGTGATCCAGTGCCGTGTCAGCCTGACTCATCATCCTCTCCTTGCGGTGTTTTCAGTTAACACTTGCTTTTCGGCTGCAACAATTTGCTAAAAACAAAACAAAAAACGCCACGATGTGAGACTCGGCGCAGAGCAGGCCAAGGGGGAGCAGCTTAGCCGGCACAGCGATGTGGGCTGTGACATACGGATTGATTTTGTTTAGTTTACACGGCCCAGAGGCAACCGAATCTAACCCGTAGAACAGTCACCTATAACCGGCAATCTTTAATGCGACCAACCCGGCGGACAAGGAAACCCCAAATCCGGTATGTTTTTAAAATGGCTCATTTCGTTTGTGGAGACCAGGACTGCGGCGTGACTGCAGGCACCTCAGAGAACGAAAAACCGTGCACTCATTGTGATCATGAAGGTGGCTGAAGCCCCAGGAGCCGAGTTATTTCTCATTCCCATAACACTATAAATAGTCACCTGCATAGCAACATTTGCGGTCATTTTCCGCCCCTAGGGAGGATCACTGACACTTTCAGCAATGTGGCGGTAATCAATGTGACTGATATGGCAAGATCAATAACTGACAGAGTCGACAAGCCTGAACGACAGGGGACAAGGCAGAACGATGCATTATTCATGTATACGTATAGGAAGGCAGCCTGGGCTGCTCACGCAAAAGCTCTCTCCAAACCGCTGCGCGATCTAGGTTAAGCAGAACAACAAAACAAACAAACAGAAGAAGCAAAAATCCCAATACTGTCAAGGCAACAATTGTAGAACACGCTCACTGTTCTAATATGGTAATAACTTTATCTGCATGTACATACTAAGTACTCTGATTCACTGGCGAAAACAACAGAACAAACAATGGATCAGAAACAAAAGCACTTTCTATGAAGTATTGAACAAAAGCAAAACAAACAAAACAACCCCCCCCCAAAAACAACAACAACAACAACCCCAAAACAACAAACAAACAAACAAAAAACAGTTATGAGCTTTTTACGGAATGAATATTGACTTGTCGAACACGAAAAGCCAAAAATACCGAACGTCCTTAGGGCTTCTGTTCAGCAGTTCACGCAGCCACACGAAATTACCAGCTCACAGCGGGTTTTTTTCCCTCCGTCTCACACGTGGATATGTTGCCTGTTTCAGAAGGAACTTCAGAACAGGTCTGCTCCAAAGCCTGCCAGTCGAGTTAGGCGTTTCTATTTTCTTATCTAGTCATACCCCGAAACTTAAGTTCAAGCGAACGCTGCACGTAAAGCAAACAGTCAGTAGCCTATGCGACTGAATGAACCACCGAGAACTAGAGAGAAGATAAATACTCTCGTCACACAAAAGCTAGCGAAAGTAGACACCAGAGACGAAGCACTGATCAGCTGTTGCTGATACAGAAACAGTTGTAGTATATATATAATACAAAGTGTTCGCAGACAGTGACGCACACACTGCGGCAGAAGTGACGCGACTTGCCTTCACGCTTCTTACTGCGGGCAAAGCTGCTGTTGTGACCTCTAGTGCCCCCACAACTGAAAGCACACCCCTGTCATGCCTCTTCCACACCGGTAGGTTAATGCGCAGCCAATCACACTGCCACAGCCTCTGACGAGCTGGGTATAATATATATATATATATCGGTGAAAAATGAAAGTGATTGTCTAAATTAATATGGTTGCGTTCCAGTTCTCAATCACCCACACCTACACCATCTCTCTCCCCCTTTCATATGTGTGTGTGTGTGCGTGTGCGTGTGTGTGTGTGGGGGTGGTTGCGTGAGAGAGTCATGCACACGTACACGTTTAGTCGTTACAGCACTTGACTGAAAGTGAATTACGACTTCAGTCGGTCGGACCTGTATTTGTTTGCGTCTCGCAAAATTTAGCACTGCTCGCTTTGTGCACAATGAATCCAATGCGCAACCTCACGGTCTTGCTCAATGGATCCAGTGCGAATTTGGTTTCCTCATTGTTAAGCATCACACAGTCAGACAGACTGACACAAGGTCACACTCTGCACTTTGGCCGTCCGCCGAGTGCACTATGAGCGTGGTGTTTCCTATGAGAACGCACACTGCGTGGCTGTTGGGAGAACTAAAACTGACAGCAGTGAGGATCATTCGATTTCAGTGTCAACCGCGTAAACCACGTTAATTTATAATGTTTTACGAGTGCTGCTGACTCATTTGACGACTAAATTAGGGCCATCGTCTACGAGTTGTACTGTGCAGCAAAAGACAAACGCGGCTCTTTCATTGACGACACAACAAATGCATTAACAACACCAGTCCACTGTCAACGATGAGTTCACTAGCAAACTGATCTCTGCCAACTGTACTGCGAAAAAATGTCAGGCTCTGAGTTCCAAGTATTTGCCTTTTTTGTGACAGAGCATGATGAAAAGTTACAACAGAAAAATGAGAGAAGTCGTGTTTGTTTTTTGTTTTTTAACGCCCTGTCAGTCAACCAGTGGAAAGCTGAGGTTAATCAGTTTGGGAGGAGACAGGGAGAGGATCTTTCTTTAAGCTACCTACTCAAGCGTTTCATTTAAGGGTTTCCTACATCTGATTATTTCACATGGAACTATAGGTCAGTGTCCCTTCACTGCCGTTACGCTAGGGAAGTGTAGTTTGTCACAGCAAATTTAGTTCAGCAGCGATGAGGCCCGAGGCTCATAAAGTCATAAATATTGTCTATTGCCACTCGTACTGTACACGATTTACTGCACAACCGTACCAAACGGCGATGGGCAGAGTGACGAAAGGCGTATAAAAGGATTTATTCCAATCGTGATAGAACGCAAGATAGAACCGCTGTTGCCGGTCACTCGGGTGCACAGGTACAAGATACAAGGGGACTAAAGGTGAGAGCGGGTCACGAACCAGCCTAAGCATTATGTATTCTAAATTAATTAGCACAATAACTGTTCAGTCTCGACGACAGGCCTATTTTCCCATCTAAGGCGCCCCTAAAATACAAGCTGTCTCGGAAAATTCAAATCCTTTTTTGTGTGTGGGTAGACTGATGTAAATATATAACGTCTATTGCCGTGGTCACGTCAATATCCAAACTGACAGGCCAGTGCAGACGTAATCATGTATACAACTGCGTAGTAAACTATCCTCTTTTTATCGTATGTAATCAGCAATTTCTACTCATCGCAACCCTCAATTGCGGGTTAGAAGCCCATAATTATCAGCGTTTATCCCCCGTTCCACTGTGGAAACCAACGTCACTGACTTTTGTGAGAATGTCAACACACTGAAAACACCCTTTCATCATTTTGCAGGTACAAAGCGAATACAAAACCACATGACATTTTGTCTGCTACGAACGAAAGTATCTCTTTTATTTCCAACAACTAAATCAGCACAGATTATCACCATCAGTATCAGCTTGGCGTCACACGGGCTTGCTTGAAAACTTGGAAGATGCAGATATAGAATGTGGTACATGCCTACACGCAGCCATGGGCAGCGAACATACGCCATTACAAAGATCAAATATGCTGATAACATTTCAAACGTCAACTCAAACCCGACTAACGTTTAATCATTTAATCTAGGGCTGCTTACGGTGCTGCTGAGTGCAACGGTCAAATCAGTGGCCGTAATGTTTTGATCACTGGAAGGCGTCGAGTTGTTCATTATTTTGCAATACCACTACGACAAAGTGTGCGGTGTGTTTGTCACACGCCTACGAACTTTTTATGCATATTAAATAAAAACAACAACTAAAAGCCAATACCCCATAACATTAAAAACAAAAAACAAAAAACATTATTCAGTTTTCTGGAAACATTTTTCGCTTAACTGTGACTGAAAATTTCTGGGCGAAAGGCCCTCTCAGAGCAATGGTTAGTGCTTCGGATTACAGGTCGGAAATTCGTGGGTTCGAATCATCCGACCCAGAGCCATCCTACCCTATGGGCCCAGTGGGAAGGCTGGGACTAACCACACAGTCAAACTTCATCGACTTCACGGAGGAGGCGTCTCCGATGGTGTTGCTTTAATTATCTAACACCGCAGTTCCCGGGCCGGGTTTACACCGGGATAATTTTGACAGTAAGCGTGGTCTGCGGCCCTGTCAAGTAGTCTCAAACCTAAATGGACCTCAGTAGCATCATCAGTTATCATCCATATCCTCATCTATCGTTGAATAATAAAACTGTCTTAGTTTCTGTAGCCCTTCATGCCATGCTTTCGTGGTGACTTCGGTCTCTATGTTCCTGCCTCCTCAGTCCTTGCCTGAGGCAGTTCTGAACAAAGTCTTCAATGTCAAAGAGTCCACATAGGAGGATTGGCAGAGGGATACAGTGGCGTTTTGCTTTCTGGAGAGGACGCACACTCAGTCTGACTCCGCGACTTAGCTAACACTGTCGTCAGTAGGGGGCATAGTTGGTGGTGTCCTGCGTATGCTGAATCTCAACAGGCATCACTGAACATCACCCAAGTGACCCGGCAGCAGTGCAGTCTCTCATTCGGATGGCAGCCCACCAACAATCTGACGTCTCCTCCTGTGGACCTCTGGGTCGGGGCCGCCTAGGGATTCCGAGACGAGCGGCGCGAGGGCTGTGCCTCTGAGGTCAGCATAGATTATGGGACAGGAAAAACAAACAAACAAACAACAACAACAAAAGCCGCTTTGGAAACCCACTGAAAGCGGGCATGGGCAATGCATGGGGTCACGCCAAACACTGAAAAGCGGGCATGGGCAAAGCATAGGGTTACGGCGCGCACTGGAAGCCAGCATGGGAACAGCATGGGTCACACCAAGCACTAAACGCGGGCATGGGCAAAGCATAGGGTTACAGCGCGCACTGGAAGCCAGCATGGGTCACACCAACTGACCAAGCACTAAGAGCGGGCATTGGCAAAGCATAGGGTTACGCCGAGCACTGGAAGCCAGCGTGGGCACAGCATGGGTCACACCAAACGCTGAAATGGGGCATGGGCACCGCATAGGGTCACACCTAGGGCTGAACGCAGACAAATCACTGAAAATGAAAGCGGACACGGGATCGGGCTACAGATCGGAAAGCGGGCACGAGTAAAGCAAAAGGCCGCGCCTGGCAGCTGATAAAGGTGGGCACAGACGGAGTGCGTTGTCAAGTAGCTCTAAATGTGGGCGTGGGAAAAACACAGAGTCATTCCTAACGACAGTTGAAGCAGGCACGAAAGCAGAGCCACAGACGGTCACCTAGCCGACTGAAACCGCCGGACGCATGCATAGCACAGGAACAGGCGCAAAGCGCTCATGTGCCCTTGCAGTTAAAAACAAAGAACTAAAAAGCAACAAAAACAAAACGCACACAGTTCGGTTCGGTTGTGTTGCTTAATGTCCTCGGATGTCGGTTGACATATTTGGGACAAGCTGAGACCAATGCCGAAGCATGGTTCAATATAGCTTTACGTCCACGGAAACCATAGGGCTCGTTAGGACGGACAGCCCAGCACGGCCACCTCGGCTCTCACACAGCTCCTGAACTATGACTAATAAAACGCACACAAAAACACTACACCTTATATATTAGAGATACCACAGCAAATGTAAGGTCTGAACAGATATTAAAAACAGACCCCCCCCCCCCCCCAATTAAATAAAATAAAAGCTTGGTGTAATATGCAACTAAGACTTAGTAAGAGCAATTAAGGATTAGCAAAAATATGTCTGCATGCTGTGTGCTTCAAAAGACTACAATAAAGGGCAGAATATATCTACGTCAGTCTGCGCGCATCTGATGTACAGTGCCAGACACCGCCGGATCGCTTCACTTCCATCACTGCGTAATACGGCATGTCACAAGATCTCTGCGAACTGAGCAACTCGTTCTACAAAGACTAGCCAAACCAACGACACAGACATTGTGCTACCAAAGATTGCTTGTCTTTCGTACTACAGTAGCCTACGTGGTGCTACCGATGGTAGACCGCAACTAGTTTAAGCTCCCCCCCCCCCCCCCCCCCCCGACAATAAACAAGGCCACCCAACTTTAAATTTTTTACTGGGAGACCACTACTGTTTCATTCTTATTTTTATTTTTTTAATGATGGTCTAAAGTGGAGTTCCGCCGTTACTGTACTACTACACTCGTACTGCAAAAAGGCAATGACCATTCCCTAGAAATTCCGTTTTGTTTTGTTTTTTAAATAACAAATGACCGAATTTCGCAAAGCGGCAGACGGGTAAAGGCTCATTTCATTATAAAGACATGTCATGAAAAAAAAATCATTAAAAATAAATAAATCATTGTTTAGACTGTAAAAACACATCTATATTCATTTTTTGTTGTGGCTGGTGGTCTTCGAAGTAACTGATTCAGTAGTTACGTTGAGAGAGAGAGAGAGAGAGAGAGAGAGAGAGAGAGAGAGAGAGAGAGAGAGAGAGTTTTTAGGGAACTACTGAGCACACCGACATACCCACGACTCATGACCGAATTTAGGGCATCTCTCAGCTGGATCATGGCAGAAATAGGTCACCTATTGCCCTAATTTCGACAAACATAGATGCACTAAGCAAATTCTGTTACAGCATGCACATTGTGAGCTGTGTTAAAATTGTTTGGACTATCCTCCCCTCCCCCCCCCTTCCAAAGCAAACACACACTGTCAAGAACTTATTTAACTAGGAAGTGTCTGATATAATGCTAATACCTCACTCGGGTATCGTTCCTGGCACAGTGCATGTCCACACTGAAAACATTCTCTTGTAGTGTGTCACGCTTTTAGCAGGCCACTCGTGTGGTTGACAAAAGTATGTACACACGCCCCTGCCTTCCATTGTAAGGAATCTCAATTTCGTCAGCTGACAGAGCGTACAAGTTCGCCTACGAGTAGAAGGGCACTCCTCGATCGCCAGCCGTATCTTGTAACCGAACAAGTTGCACGAAAGTACGTCAGTATGCACTTTTTTGACATTATGAAGTCCTGCGCCACGTTCACACCGACGGAAGGACTGAGGGAGGGGTCATTAACAGTCCTTTTAAAACTAGTCTGAATCTGAACCCGGTTTCAGAACTTGCTATATTGATATGATGCTACTGTTCGTCCAAGACCAGTCAAATATCTGGCCCAAGCTAGATCAGCTAATGCACCATTTAATAATAATAATAACAATAATAATAATAATAATAATAATGAATATTTAGAGCGCCTAACCCACGCAGGCCCTAAGCGCTTACATGCTCTTTACAAATATTGTCAAAATTCAACACATACAACATGAATGCACACACACACACAGAGACTAGCACATGCATGTGCGCATGTGTGTGTGTGTGTGTGTGCATGCATGCGCATGCTTAACAGTGACTTTGAAATATGACGAAGGTTAGCATTAATGATCAACATCAACATTAATGATCAACATTATAGATTAATGATCAACACACTATCATTTAAAACTATGAATAGCATCACTCAAAATGTAATAGTACATGTATTATTTCAGAAATAGCCAACGTTAACTAATAATGCTTTTTCTGTCAAAAGTCAATGAAAACACATTTTGTCTGATCTTGTTAATATCACAGCAATCATACAAGGTTTAAAACTGACTGGATAAGAATATATTATATCAAAACAACAACAACAACAAAACAACTTGAAGCTTTATATATATATCTATCCTGATGCCCCTGTGATCTGTCAGTCATCAAAAGAAGTATGGAAGCACATGTATTTCAAACCACAATGGAGATTATCAATATCATCCTACAAAGTTTGAGAAGTTTTGCTGATGATGATATTTTGAGAAAAAGCCAACATAAACATTTTTGCCAATGCTAGCAAGATGCCTTCAGTAACATTGGGTTGACTGACCCTTAATATGCCATTTAGTGATACAATAACCTTTTCGCATGCAACTCAGTAAATATGGAGGATCATGACATTCAAGTGAATAAGGAGAGTTGTATTAATACTATGCACAAAAGGCTTTAATTTTACACAGCACGCAGCTCTGTATATTTGTTACAATTTTGTGGTACCTAACTGGTCATTAGTTGTTACAACCATCATTTTATGATCATGTGTATCCATATAAATAGATCAAAATGAAACTGAAAAGCAGTCGTGGCCGTCCTGGGCTGTCCGTCCTAATGAGCCTTCTGGTTTCTGTGGATGTAAAGCTATATTGAACCATGCTTTGGCACTGGTCTCAGCTTGTCCCTAATAAGTCAACTGACATCTGAGAACATTAAGCAACACTACCTACCTTGAAAAGCAGAAAAAACCCAGTTTACACACCCACACAAACACCCACACCCACACAGAGAAAGCAGCCAGGACATTTAAATGATTTAGTTCCTGAAACAGGATCAAAGTCTTGTACTTATTTCGCATTGCATTGTATGAAAACTCATTTACTATTAATAGTACAATAATAGTGTGCTGCACACATACTGAGAGTTGAAATAATTACATGTCACTAACTGGACATAATTCTGCTTGCTTTAGTTTTCATAAATATATATATATATATATATTTTGCAAAATATAACCTGTGCCAGTTAAACACAATACTTCACTCTTCTTTTCACCCCAGAGAATTGAAATAGTTGTTGGACACCAAACAATCCCCCCCCCCCCAACAACAGCAACAACCAACAACAAAACACACATACACAACCCTTGGTTAATCTATGTTGACAGCAAAGCTTGCAGAATAACACCATTTTTGGACAATGAATCAGTACAATTATTGCCATTATGCCAATGTACTTGTTAAAAACACACACCAAAAAACAAAAACAAAAACAAAATTTAA
>JABMCL010002481.1:942500-965000 GCA_018857735.1 Alviniconcha marisindica | reverse complement strand
CTCAGATGAGTCGTTGTCAGTGGGCCTGCGGATACACCGCACAGAACAATGACTTGAACCTCTTTTTCTCTTTCGCTTTCCGGCTGTACACGCTCTCACCCCAAAGTGTGTTCTTTGTGTTTTGTTGGTCTGTGTCAATAAAAAGAGAAGACACGTAGATACATTGGTGGTGACTGAATGCACTGAAAATGGGACTAATTCCTTGTCGAATTGTACGCACAGCATAAAAAAAGGCTGTCACCGAAGACTAAAGGTTTTGTTGTCATTTGACCCTCAAAACTGGATCCATACCAGGATGGTTTATTGTATGTACGTGTAATAAATAGTTCACGCAATGGATTTCTCCCCCCGTAGTGGTTTACTGCGAAAGAGTGTTCCATATTTTGCGGTAACCCACTCAAACCTATTCAGTGTTTACGTTTTATATCTGTCTGTTTGTTTGTTTGTGTGTGTGTGTGTGTGTGTGTGTGTGTGTGTGTGTGTGTGTGTGTGTGTGTGTGGTGTGTTGTACGCTTTGGTTCGTATGGGGGCTATGCGGTACATAATTATTCTCATCAGTATGACCATAATAGTTATTGCCATATTCGCTTTTGTTGTTGATGTCACACACACACACACACACACACACACACACACACACACACACACACACACACACAACACACACAGGTGCGCGCGCGCACGTACACACACAGACTCTCTCTCTCTCAGTAACACACACACACACACACACACACACACACACACACACACACACACACACACACACACACACACACACACACACAGAGGAAGCCATTACAGAACAAACCGTCATTGTGTATTGCAGTCTATTTGACATAACACAGATTATACATAATACTTTCCAAACACAACAATGTCACATATAACCAAGACGGTAGCCACAGGCTATATAATTTGATACACTTTACAACACGACGTTCATTATCAATGCATTTACTTTATTAAGACAACCATCAAGACATCCAGTTAGTATTAATTTATGATGTGAGCAAAAAGAGGTAAGGTAAGCTTTACTGGGGACAAGTAACGCTCAGTCACACATAACAGATTCCGAGTACCTTTGTTAGACTGTATCACTGTACAGCACCAAGAGAAGTTGTAAGTGGATATGCACTAAACAGGTTTTCAGCTGATATTACATTATATTATTATTATGATCACCTTCGGGCACATCAGTGTACTCCACTGCTTGGTCAAGAACGGCAATTAAGACGAAGCAAAACCACGTGCACTAACACTAATTGAAATATACATATCTACTAGAGAGAGGGGTAATGGGAGTGGGGGGTGAAGTTGGGGGAGGGCGCAACGCAGAAACCGAGATAAACATTTTATGAACAACGTTTCAGTCCCACAGTTCGTGCGTTTTGCTGATCATCCCTAAATATTTGAAAATGGTTGTGTGAACAGTTTTTTAACCAACGGCAGTTATATAAATGAACCCCCGAAGAAGGCAGCTGTGCCGAAAATTTGGGACATTTTAAAGCCGATTGGGTTTGGTTTAATTTCTCTGTTTTATATAGTATAATAATAATAATCTCCGAAGCTGCAGAAACAGAGGCACATGGAAACAAACGGGGGTGGTTAGATGATACACGTAAATGTTGTTATTTTGATCAGTTTTAGCAATTTCAACATCATCATCATGTATCAACAGGCCGGTCCTGCCACAGTTACAGTCCCACACGAATAGAACTACTTGACTTGAGCACGCTATTCTTCATATACTTTTGCGACAGTCTGCCAAGTTTGAAAAAAAGAAAGAAAAAAAAGAGAAGAAAAAGAAAAAAAGAATAAGTTAGTTTTCGACCCCCACCCCCCCCCCCCCCCCTCCCCCTCATGTCCCTCTCTCCCCTCCCCGTCCCCAGGATGCCGGTAAAATGTTAGTTTTCACCACCCCTCCCCCTTATACCCATCCACCTCGTCCCCAGGACGCCGTTAAAAAATGAGATCCAAACATATGAAAGGTTTAAAGAACGCTATTTATTAGGACAAAACATAACATGCAAATTTTCGGGGTAGTCGCCTACAAAACGACACTTAAACAACAGTTAAACGGTGAAAAAAGATTTTTAAAAATTAGATGGAGAGCTAATCCACTTATCAGGTTTTGGTTGAACTATCTTGTTTTCGTGTCCAGTGCATTGAAGGATGATTTTTTCCAAGCACTGGACACGAAAGCAAAGAAAACAACATAGTTCAACCAAAACAGATAAGTGGCTTGTTTTCGTGTCCATTGCTTGGAAGAATGATTTTTTGCAAGCATTGGACACGAAAACAACATAGTTCAACCGAAAACAGGTAGGTGGCTTAGCTCTTTATCTCACTTTTGATCGTTCGTCACCGGTAAGGGGATTACCTCGAGAATTCGCATGTTATGTTTTATCCTAATAAATAGCGTTCTTTTGAACCTTTTATGTGTTTGGATCTTGTTTTAGAACGCCAGCAGTCATTCTTGTTCCAGATTTTCGTTAATTTTTTAAAATAGTTTTTGACAATCCCTCCCCTCACTTTTGATCGTTCGTCACCGGTAAGGGGATTACCTCGAGAATTCGCATGTTATGTTTTATCCTAATAAATAGCGTTCTTTTGAACCTTTTGTGTGTTTGGATCTTGTTTTAGAACGCCAGCAGTCATTCTTGTTCCAGATTTTCGTTAATTTTTAAAGATAGTTTTTGACAATCCCTCCCCTCTTACACCCCTCACCCCATCCCCAGGATGCTGGTAAAGTGTTAGTTTTTGACCACCCCTCCCACTTTGAAGAAGGATCTTACCATCTACAGGATGGCTTTAAGTCAGTGTAACAGGCTATACAATTACCTATTGCTTTGGCAACCGAGCTATTGCGTGCGGAACCAGCAACAATCACACTCACAATTTATTGTTGAGCACGAGCAACACTTTTGTAAAGCGAGCATCATTACAGCACAATGATAATTATATTCTTCTTATTACTCTCTACAACACGGTCAGTGAAAACGACACTACAGTAACGCCACACAGTGCAGTTACGAACACGTAATACATCACTATTCAACGCAACAGCTCCATGAACGCTGCTGATCTCATGCACACAGGTATTCACAAGTTGCCCTGACCCACCCCACGACCTCAAATAAAAAAATTGCTCGGAACAATGGAAAGGAGTTGCGTGTCTTCTGGTATTATGGGTGATGCTGCCGAAAAAATAGTTTAGCGAGAAAGCGACAAACAACTCATCACAACACCGATAAACCCAGTCACTGAACCAAGGTCAAACATGCAATGCCCATGCATCCAAACACGGCACCTCAAAAAGTTGTGAAATCGGAGGGGGAAAAAAAGAAGAGAGAGAGAGAGAGAGAGAGAGAGAGAGAGAGAGAGAGAGAGAGAGAGAGAGAGAGACACACACACACACACACAAACAGACAGCGACGGGAGAGAGAGAGAGGGGGGAGAGAGAGAGAGAGAGAGAGAGAGAGAGAGAAGAGACAGAGAACACACACCACAACAACACACACACAAGACAGACGGAGAAAAGAGAGAGAAAAAGAGGAGAGAGAGAGAGAGAGAGAGAGAGCACACACACACACACACACACACCAACACACAGCGACTGGAGAAGACAGAGACGAGAGAGAGAGAGAGAGAGAGAGAGAGAGAGAGAGAGAGAGAGAGAGAGAGAGAGAGAGAGAGAGAGCTCTCAAAAGTCAAGTTAAGCACGATCAAGAGTGGTGATGAGATAGATCGATGCCCGTTACGAATTAGGCTTTGTATCCGCCCCGAAATTTCTCCGGAGTCAAAATCTGTGCAGACTCTACAAAAGTCCTTCGGATGAGCCTATAAACCGAGGTCCCCTGTTTGTATACGCATGCAAAAAGATCACACACGCAGTAGATCCCGTAGTTCATGTCAGGGTTCGGCGGACTATGTAAACACCTAAATAACCCAACATAGTGATACAGTAAAAGTGCCAGAGTCTTCAAAACGTTAAAGCTGGAAGAAGCCGAGAAGAGGAAGAAGAACTGAGACGATTATGTTGGCCGACCTTTCAGTGGGGATGCCCCCCCCCCCCCCCCCATCCTCCCCCCCAAAAAAACACACACACACACTCCCACCAAAAAAACAAAGAAACAAAACGAAACAACAACAACACACACACACACAAAACCACAACAAAAACAACAACAACAACAACAACAACACACACACACACACACACACACACACACACACACACACACACACACACACACACACACACACACACACACACACACACTCATTCACCCCCCAACAAAAACAAATCAAAACAGCAACACCACCAACAACAACAAACAACAAAAAGAAAAAAAGAAAAAAGACAACAACAACAATAGACAAACAAAAACATGGATTAGGGCTGGAAAGACTGTCGGCAACAGAGAGAAAATTCTTTCAGCTATAGTTAATCTCACACACGAAGATAAACCACTGATGTTCTGTCCCAACAGAGACAGCTGGTATACTCTCTTGTGGCCACAAAGGGCCACCCAGGGAAAAGGCATTTGGGTTAAGTTGTAACAGAATAATTAGTCGTAACGAAAACGACCGAATGGATTTTAGTGTGAAACTGGAAAAGATGAACGAAACCGGGCGAAGAATAGTCTTTATTTTGTCCTTGTTGATAATTTTAAAACATTTTTATGACATACATATATTCTCGCTCTCTCTCCCTCTCCCCCCTTTCTGTGACAGTGTTGGTGTGGTTGTTTCAGAAAATGCTCAAACGAGATATTCTGAGAAGAAGAAGAACACACACACACACACACACACACACACACACACACACACACACACACACACACACACACACAACAACACACACCCACACACACACACACACACACACACACACACACACACACACACACACACACACACACACACACACTCACGCACACGCACATACACACACACACACACACACACCACTACTCACACACACACAAACACACTCACTCTCTCTCTCTCACACACACACACACACACACACACACACACACACACACACACACACCTCTCTCTCTCTCTCTCTCTGTGTCTCACTCACTCACACACACACACACACACACACACACACACACACACACACACACACACACACACACACACACACACACACACACACACACACACACATCTGAACAGTTTAACGTGGCTTCTAACAGTATCACATAATCTCGAAACTGACAACGTGAGCAATAATATTAGCAGCAAAAACAATAGCAAAATGACATGAGGTTTTGACCCAAGGCATAAATATGGCCTTTAATTATGTTAGTATTTGATTACATTGTTTTTGAGAAAACTATAGTACACACCAACGAGGTATACGTACACATTTTATTATAGGTTGACATGAGATCAAATATTAATACACAATTTTCGTATGTTCTTTCTTTGATTTTTGGAAGGTGTTTCTGTTTGTTTTTAATGTGAAGTAAATGAGAGACTGAAATGATGAGAGTCTGCTTTGTCAGAATAATTGTCTGAAGACATTTGTCAACATCACATTTACACACTCGTGACAATTTGGTCTTACACACACACACACACACACACACACACACACACACACACACACACACACACAAGCACACACACACACACACACACACACACACACACACACACACACACACACACACACACACACACACTCACTCTCACTCACACTCACACACACACACACTCAAAGTTTTCAGAAAAGAATCGGATACCTACTGTGTATACCAAACCCGTCATGCACCAGGCATTCTATATGTATACCTGTTCTGAAAGTCAGCAATCACCAACCAGAACAGTCAATACAACAGAAAGCAAAGTATGAACGAAATCATCAAACACACGTAGGCTAGGCATGCAGTGGCTGGGGGAGGATTCAAATGCCTTTGTGCCCGCTGCCATTCTCCCAGTTCGGAACACCGTCGCCAAAGCATGACTCGAGTGGGCGACATCCAGTCCGCTGATATATAATTGTCATCGGTTTTAATTCTCAGGAGAGGTAACAGATGTGTTGAAAAGTTGTGCCAGAACTAGCACTGAAAAAAGTTGTTTTTTCTTCTTCTTCTCGATATTAAACATTAAACACTTTTTTTTAAAAACTGTCCTGGTTTCCACCGTTTTGTTGACCATGCACCAATTTTGTCATGACCTCGTCGAACAAAATGTCCTGCAGGCGAACGATGAAGACGATGTTTATTTGTGTTTTGCACGCCGTACGATCCAGGATCTCCGTGACGTTGGTGTTGGTGTGTATTGTGCGGATGATCATTGGCCACGTACCCCCGTGTCGTTAGCGCGGTTTACAGTGGTTTGTGTGTGTGTGTGTGTGTGTGTGTTGTGTGTGGTTGTGTGTGTGTGTGTTGTGTGTGTGTGTGGTGTGTGTGTGTGTCGTGCGTGGTGTGTGGTGCGTGGTGCGTGCGTGCGTGTGTGTGTGTGGTGTGTGTGTGTGTGTGTGTGTGTGTATGGTGTGCGTGCGTGTGTGTATGCGTGCGTGCGTGTGTGTGGTGGTGTGTGTGTGTGTGTGTGTGCGTGTGTGGTGGTGTGTGGTTGCGTGCGTGCGTGCGTGCATGCGTGCGTGTGTGTGTGTGTGTGTATGCGTGCGTGCGTGCGTGTGTGTGTATGCGTGCGTGCGTGTGTATGCGTGTGTATGCGTGCGTGTGTGTGTGTGTGCGTGTGTTGTGGGATGGGTGCGGGGTGCAGGTGCGATGAAGTTACTGAGTTTGTCACAAGACACTCCTCGAAGTTAGCTCGGATGTACTGTGTCATGTCACTGAGGTGGTCATGGCCAGGCCCTCCCTCATCGAAGTTAGCGCGGATGTACTGTGTCATGTCACTGAGCTGGTCATAGCCAGGTCCTCCTCGAACTTAGCGCGGATGTCCAGTGTATCAAAAGGTTATAGACTGACCTAGTCATGGGCACACTCCTTGAAGTTAGCTTAGATGTTCAGTTTATCGAAAGGTAATACACTGACCTGGTCATGGCCAGACACTCCTTAAGTTGAAGTTAGCGCAGATGTTCCGTGTGTCACGAGGTTACATTGACATGAACATGGTCAGACACCCTTTGAAGTTGGCGCGGATGTACTGTGTATTACGAGGTTACAATGACCTGGACATGGTCAGACACTCCTTGAAGTTATTACGGATGTATTATGCATTACGAGGTTACACTGACCTGGTCATGGTCAGACACTCCTTGAAGTTAGCGCGGATGTATTATGTATTACGAGGTTACACTGACCTGGTCATGGTCAGACATCTTTGAAGTTAGCGCGGATTTACTGTGTATTACGAAGTTACACTGACCTGGTCATGGTCAGACACTCCTTGAAGTTAGTACGGATGTACTGTGTATTACAAGGTTACGCTGACCTGGTCAAGGTCAGACACTCGTTGAAGTTAGCGCGGATGTACTGCGTATTACGAGGTTACACTGACCTGGTCAAGGTCAGACACTGGTTGAAGTTGGCGCGGATGTACTGCGTATTACGAAGTTACACTGACCTGGTCAAGGTCAGACACTCGTTGAAGTTGGCGCGGATGTACTGCGTATTACGAGGTTACACTGACCTGGTCATGACCAGACACTCAATGAAGTTGGCGCGGATGTACTGCGTATGACGAGGTTAAACTGACCTGGTCAAGGTCAGACACTCGTTGAAGTTGGCGCGGATGTACTGCGTATTACGAGGTTACACTGACCTGGTCATGACCAGACACTCAATGAAGATAGCACGGATGTACTGTGTGTCACGAGCTAATAAATCCCCCTGGTCATGGCCAGATATTCGATATTCGAAGTTTTCGTAGACGTACATTGTGTTATGGGGTTTACCGATCAGGTCATGGTGGACTACTTCATCACGTTAGCGCAGACACGGTACAGTGTGCATGTCTTGTGGCTACACCTTGTCTTGACTGATTGACCGTGAAGTGCGGAGGTGCAGCGTGTGGTTACATCTGATCGTGGCCAATCTCCGTGAGGTCAACGCGGACGTACCGTGTGTGCACGGCTCACACCTAGCCGTGTCCAGATTTTGCTAGGAGGTAAGCACTCACGGGAGAACAAGGCCAGATTCTGCGTGGTGCTATCGTGAGTGTACAAAATGCGTCGGTTATACATCTATCCATGGCCAGACCTGTCTCCGGAGGTAGCACGGGTGTACACCGACTATGTGGGCTGCACCTACGATCCATTGCCAGTTCCCTTGTGGAGTTAGCGTGGGTGTAATGCACTGCAGTTCTATATTATTTTTATATATGGGCAACACCTATCACCCTGGCCAGATTCTCCACGGAGTTAGCACGGATGTATATTATGCGGACTACACCTGTGGCCCCACATCCCACGTGCAGTTAGAGTGGGTGTAATGCTCTGCACACATAACTATGGGCTGCACCTGTTAATAACCCTAGCCAGATTACTCGTGGAGTCAGTACGAGTGTATCCCGTGAGAGCTACTACTACTACTACTACTTTTGCTACTGCAGTGGGTACACCTGTTAGCCTCGACAACAGTTTGAAAGGAGTCAGCGTGGGTACACTTAGTAGAGTTTGGTGTATCCCGTGAGAGCCTCTGCTACTACAGCGGCTACACACCTGCTAGCCACGACAACAGTTTGAAAGGAGTCGGCGTTGGTGTACGCAGTGTGAACTGCACCTGTTACAGCCATGACGAGATTCTGGCTTGAAGTTATCGCCGGTGAGCACGCAGCGTGAGAGGTACGAGGCCAGCACGGCGCGTATGCAGCCTACAGCAGGGTTGAAGCTACACCCTGGTCGTACCCAAGTTCTCTGTGGAGTTGGCGCGGGTGTACATCGTGTGGTCGCCGATGGACGTGGCGTCGCTCTTCTTCCTCAGCTTGCCCCGGCGGCACATGACCATGTCCTTGAACCGAGAGCGGAACTTGTCGGCCGTCAGGAAGTAGAGGTAGAAGTTGACGGCGTGGTTCAGGTCCGCCATGACGAAGGTCACCTGCTGGAACAGCATCCAGCGCGCGTACTCCAGGGGCGGGTACCAGCTGGAGGGGTCGAAGGAGATGACGAAGATGCAGCTGGGGAGGGTGAGCAGGAGGAACACCACCGCCGCCACCGACATCATCACGCTGATGGCGCGCTCCACGTTGGAGCTGTCTCCACGCTTCTCGCCCTTGCCGTTGTGCTGGTGGTGGTGGTGGTGGTCCCCGGTCAAGATGCTCTTGCGCGCGGCGCGGTACCGCCTCAGGCCGGTGATGATGAGGGTGGTGAAGACGACGATGAGGACGAAAGGCGCGAAGGTGAAAATGAAGGCGGCGAACCAGTACCACACGCGCATGTAGGCGCGCAGGGCCGCGTCGAAGCCGCAGACGTGCCCGGTGGGGCCGGAGATGTAGAGCACGAAGAGCTGCACGTAGATGAGGAATATGACGGCGAAGAGGGAAGCGGCGATGAGCCAGGCGCGGCTCTTGGTGAAGAACACCGCCTTCTTCAGGGGCCAGCGCACGGCCAGGAACCGCTCGAAGCAAACCAGCACCAGCACCCAGTTGGCGTAGCAGTTGAGGATGCTGGTGATGACGGTGGCCTTGCAGCCGGCGTTCCCCAGGTACATGTCGTGGAAGGCCAGCTGGTGGAAGAGGAGCTTCAGGACCAGGCAGACGGCGTCCACCACGGCCAGCAGGGCGACGTAGATGGTGGCGGTGGACAGGGTGGTCATGGACAGCACGGTGATGACGCAGGCCACGTTGCCGGGGAAGCCGAGGAAGAAGATGAGCCAGATGGAGGAGGCGAAGATGCCCTCCTTTGCCGCCGTCAGCCTCAGCAGCGTGGCGTTCTCGTCCTCCGTCAGGACGTTGAGGTTGCTGGCGTTGGCGTGCAGCGGGTACGGGGGGGCCGTGCTGACGTCCATGGCCCGGTCCTCACGCCTCCACCGCCCTGTCTGACACACGACACAAAGCAGGTAACCCTAAAGCCACGACGACAACAGCAACAAGCACAACAAGCACCATCACCATCATGATATTACTACTACTACTGGCAATGATAATATTATATAATATGATGATGATGTCAACGATGATAATATACTACTACTGAATCAGACCCTGCAACTACGACTGCCGAGTGCTACTACTGCTTCCACTACTGATGATGATCGTGTAAGACAGATCACAGTGGGAACAATAACGCCAGCGATACATCTGCTACTACTATTAATATGCATCCTCGGCTGCTACCACCATCACCACCACCACCACCACTACCACCACCGCTGCCACCACCACAACCACCACCAACAACAGACATAGTGATAAACGCAATATTATATCGCGTTCTGAGAGTACAACAACAACAACAACAACAACCACACACACACACACACACACACACACACACACACACACACACACACACACACACACACACACACACACACACACACACACACTCATTCACCCCACAAATCCCCAGCTATGTACAAATTATGATAAGCACCCTCAACAGCTGGAAGAGGATGTGAGCTGATAAAGTCTGTGACCATTCGAGGCAGTTTGGCCTACGTCGGTTCGATTCCACGTTTCGGCGCACCTTTCTCTTCAAAAGTTGTGGTATATAGACGAGAACTGCCCTATGAGACTGTCTGCAGTAAGACAAAGAGAAGGCCATACTGATAATGCAGGATCGATTCGGTGAGTGACGGTGTAGCGTTAGGTATAGATATTAGCACAAATGCCGACTCACATATCTGCCGTTGCTACAGTACTACTAATAACCAAAAACTTCACAGTGAAATATTATTACAGAAAGCTATAGACAAATACAGCATCCAGTAAAAAAAATAAGAGAGAGAGAGAGAGAGAGAGAGAGAGAGAGAGAGAGAGAGAGAGAGAGAGAGAGAGAGAGAGAGAGAGAGAGAGAGAGAGAGAGGAGAGAGAGAGAGAGAGAAGAGAGAAGAAGAGAGAGAGACAGACAGACAGACAGACAGAGAGGAGAGAGGGGGGGAAGAGAAAAGAGAGAGAGGAGAGAGAGAGAGAGAGAGAGAGAGAGAGAGAGAGAGAGAGAGAGAGAGAGAGAGAGAGGTGCACTGTCGGTAGCACACAAGCCAATATCGCACTGCCGGGATTAATAATATGATAATTAAGCCGGACTCCCTGCCGTGTCTCAAAGCACATGCAGCGCAGGGCGGAGATAGACTGTAAGCGACATGCATGCAAATATTGACCTGGGTGACCCTCCTTAACCGCTCCACCGCCATGTCACGTGGCCCGTTCCGTAACCTTATTAATTACAGTGACAGCCCTGCCGGCACACGACAAACTGCAGGCAGTTGGGCCAAAGTCATTTGCACTTCAAGATCGGCATCGAGAGCAAAACAATAGGCCTGTGAGCACTTGTAACAAGTCCCTGCAGTCCCTACAAGTCCCTGCAGCTACCTCCGTTAGCGGCTAAGATGTCGAAGCTATGGCTGGTACCAGAGATTATGCAGCAAGTGTGTCTGCTGGTACAGACCAAAACCTCCAAAGGGGAAACCATTCGGGCATGAACTAAACCATGCACTAGCCACTTGACTGCATGAGCTCCAGCGAATACTTCCGCAGAAAAAGAGGACGCTGCAAGTTTTGCAACTGGTTTTGGTATTATATACTTTTTCTTCTGTAGCATGTCTTTGATCATCTGCGGATTAATCTTATCCAAGAAATGGCAAATTGCAGGGAGTTAAAAATAGATGGGGTTTAACTATATAGACCACCCCTTCTCTGGAACGCTGCAATGCCTCCTCGACTCCTCAAAATCCCCCTCCCCCCCCCCTCCAAAAAAAATGCTGACGAAAATGTCTTTTTTTATGTGACTTGTACGCAAAATTGAGAGCTTATTAATTACAGCGTATGGGCCCATACATATGTTGAGAAAATAAGGGTGGATAAGCCTAATCCCAATGTGTCCATAAGTCTGGCTCTCCTCCCACAGGCACTAGTCGTCAAAAAGCTCCAACATCGCTAATTGTTTGAGCTTATTTTTATACCGAGAAAGTCCCTTGTTTTACAGTCAATGCAACGGGCGTGACGTTGGAAACTCGAAGATGATTGGACACTCGCATGACAACAGCACTGTCAGTTTCAGTGAGTCAAAGTTAATGGTCGAGCCGCCCAAATGTTCGATTCTGAAAGCCTCAATGGAAAAGTCTACTCGAAGCGTGAACTGCGGTAAAGTGAGAAAAAAAAATAAGCCTACTTTGTTTCGAAGGGTGAGCCTTGAGGCATAATTATAGTTCTGCTTACGTCCAAAACCTGTTTTTCTTCGAAATGTGAAAAGCGCTGCTGGACTGTTGCAAATGTGCCAGTGATCCAATGACCCCTTCCCATTCAAGATATTCCTGTCCCTCTCTAAGTTGTCTATTTTGATTATAATGTGTCTTGATGCCTGAATCCAAATTTTCTTTAAAAATCTGTGGTCTTCAATGGCACCTGGGACGGCGTCGGTGCGTAGACTATACCAGTGTTCGTTTTCTCCTCAACAGTAGCGGTAACGGCAGCATCAGAGCCGCCATGTTTAGACAGCGTTTAGACTGCCTAAACGTAGAAAAATGAGTCTACAACTTCAAACCCGTTTAGGCCGGTCGGACAGCCCTGTCTGCGCTTCACGTCATTTTATGGCCATTTTATTTTCAATGTCGTCATTGTTTGGAAGAAAAACGCGATTAAGGGGGCTATTTGCTCTTTTTACAACTGTCCCCTTGCGTTTTATCCATGACAAAACTAAAGTAAAGAATGCAAAACGCGAAAAACAGCGCACAAAAAGCACAGGCCTTTCAATCGCACCAATCCCTCCACCCCACCCCCACCTCGAGGACCATGCTGTCCATTTTACCTGTTCCAAGCACTGGAGGAGTTATTAATGATTGAATGAATGAAAATTTACATGTAAAGTATAAAAACTTCCATACAGAAACATGCGTGTTCACACAGATGCACACAGTAAATACATGAAGGCTCTCAAAAGCTAAAACTACCAAAGACATTCATACCAGTAAAGTACGCAACAACCCCTCCACCCCACCCAAGAAAGTACAACAATACATAGCAGTTGGATGTGGAAATATATACAGAGTATATTTTCGATTCGAGCCTGAGAAGAAGGCTAGTTTTTTTTCAAGTCCATGATGGTGCCTCCCACACACACACCAAGCCGTCTCCCACTCCTTTTCTTTTTAATTTACTGTTACTATTGTCTCTCCTTCTCTTTTCTTTTGTCCCTCCCTCTCTCTCTCCCTGTGTGTGTCCCTCCTTCTCTCTCTCCCTGTGTGTGTGTGTGTGTGTGTGTGTGTGTGTGTGTGTGTGTGTGTGTGTGTGTGTGTGTGTGTGTGTGTGTGTGTGTGTGTGTGTGTGTGTGGGTATGGAGAGAACGCTCTTTGTCTTTGTACGCCGATGTACTAAATATAATGAAATGATACAGCTTTTTAGGGAGGGGGGGGGGGGGGGGGGGATGAGTTCGTGATGGAGCTCTGCGGAGGACTGGTCGAGAACACCGCTCTATTTTGCAGACGGCACCGGACAACCGGGTGGCGATACCGGAGAGAATCCTTTCACAGCACTGATGCAGACGTCGTAAACCCGACCCGTGTCTATGTGACGTACATGTGATCGCAGAGGCCTTTACGTCGGGTTCGACTTTCAGTTGAATCAATTTAAAGGCCTGCGCCACTTTCGTTCGCATCCATCCACAATGTCATTTTATTCTAGCACTTTGCGCCAACTGCTCGCTCCTTGGAATGTAGGGGATGAGGTGCGGGGGGGGGGGGGGGGGGGGGGGGAGGGGGAGGGGGGGAGGGGGGGGGGGGGGGGGGGGGGGGGGGGAGGTGGGGGGGGGGATGGGACATGACACTCTGCATGCATGGTTTCTAAAGGAGAGCTACGCGGGGGTTGTGGCATTAGCATACCCGCGCCTTTGGCTGTTGAAAATTCATCAGGCATTTTTGAACTGTTGATTATGCGGGACGATACTTGCCAAATGAAGCTGCCAAAAAATATAGTCCACAGAACAACAACAACAAATCATCACAGACAGACAGACAGACAGACAGACAGACAGACAGACACACACACACACACACCCCCAAAAAACCCACACATATACCCCCACCACCAATGAGCAACACAACACACACACACACAACACAAACACAAACAAAAAAAAACCAAAACTCTGTCTCTGGTGTATGTGTGTGTGTGTGTGGTGTGTGTGTTGTGTGTGTGTGTGTGTGTGTGTGTGTGTGTGTGTTATGTGTGTTTTATTTGTTGTGTGTGTGTGTGTGTGTGTGTGTGTGTGTGTGTTGTGTGTGTGTGTGTGTGTCTCTCTCTCTCTCTCCTCCTCACACACACACACACACACCACACACAACCAACCCCGCCCGCGCGCCACACGCAGACTCACTCACTCACACAAGAAAATGGTCTCTGCAGATTTCTTTTTTTCCCCTCGTGACGTTCAATTGCCAACGTTTTAAAACATTCGGTCCAATAATTTCATGTTTACCACAGTTGAATTGAAAAGGGTACTCATTTTCTTCAATGATTTAAAAAAGAGAAGAAAAAAAGAGAGAAGACAATTGCTACGTGTTACATGTGAAATGTAATGTTTATGTGTGTCTTTAACAGCGAAATTCCTAGCCTGAAACAAAACGGGGTATCCGGAAAACTTTTCACTCTAACAATATCCATATATGCTCTATCCATAGATACTCGTTTCAGATGAAGTTCGTAAAAAGCAACAACAACAACAACAAAAACAAGCGTATATTTCCCCTTAAACTTGGCATCCACTTTTGCGAATCCTCATCAGTAAATCTTAGCGGTTCAAGTTGTGCGATAAAGTGCTGTTCTGCTGCAGAGAGAGGGGGTGGGTGAGGGTGGGAGCAGAGAGAGAGAGAGAGAGAGAGAGAGAGAGAGAGAGAGAGAGAGAGAGAGAGAGAGAGAGAGAGAGAGAGAGAGAGAGAGAGAGCATACCCTGCAGCGTTAAGAGACGACTTTCCATACTGCGACACTTTATTCAACCACACTTCGTGACGAAAATAAAAAGAAACCGGTATGTCTAGATCGCTTTTCTTGTCCTGGACGAACGAACCGGCTGAACCCTCCCAACGGTCGCTGTCTGAACAGCGTTTGATGAAGCAAGCCCATCTTAGGGCCTACACATCAACATAAGAACATCTCGTACGATCGAATTGCTTTGGTGACAAAATCAAGTCCAGCCAAGTCAAAATACTTTAATAATCCTTCAGAGGGTAATGCAATTAACAACTAAGGGCTCGATAATCATGTTAAAAAAAAATCTAAAAAGAACACATAAACGTTTAAAATATGTAAAAAGAACGGCTAAAGCATTATAATCTGCCGCACTCGATATAACTTAATAATCAGATATACTGGACACAATTCCATAATACAAAATGACATTAGACCCTGGGAGGGCATGCGCCTCTTGACGCCCTCCACACCCACCCACCCACACGCACACACTCCTCATACTAACTACATTCACATCCACACCCTCTACTCATCATGCAGACGCACTCACCCAAAACCAAATCAGACAACCAGTCTGCACTCAAGCCATCCACACTTGTCTCAGTAGGCCCCCCATTCGTTATTTAGGCTAATCCAATAAGGCAGACCATCGTCTGGGCCAAAACAGGACCGCGTTTAACCCATTCCCTGCCCACAGAACGTGATAATATAAGGTCCGTGGCAAAGCTTGTGCTTCCGACTGGTCTACAAGAAGTCTTGCAACCCCCAGCCTGATTTCTGACATTGGATGTATTCTCACGTGGACCAAGTTTTCTCAAAAAGAAGCTTTCGGTTTAGTTTCACCTGCCTTCAAGACGCGGGCGCTGAGCTTCATATTCTCCAATAGCTGTGCACGGCAAATCTTATGATTACATAACATTCCACGTCTTCTGAAATTCACTTCTCCCTGATATAACCGTCCTGGTTGACTGGGTGTAAAAATCCAAGTTACTTACTTACTTGAAATTAATTTTTTGGTCATCGTTAAGGTAATACCATCACACCGAGTTGCTCTCCTAAACGTCAACGCCTTTGGTGCAAAACTTCGTGGACAAAATGCAACAGCGTGTGATGCCTTGGGTGATAATAGGTTGCTAATCTCTAGTTTGACTGACAACAAAGAGCTATTGGCGCCCTCCTCTTCTCCCCCCCCTTCCCCTGATCACTTCCTCTGTCACGGACCGCGCGGACGACGGGACATTAAGAGCCACTAAATAAACAAACTAAACTGACCCCTTCATGGAGCAGTGGAGCGCTGAGTTGTTCCCATTTCAGCATCACTGGGGCCCAGAATCAATACTAACCATAAACCCAAATTGTACAGCCTGTCGTGCTCTTGCCTCTCAGACTGCCAGTGAGTGCACAGTTTGCTTTGTACCGGAAATGAGAAGTGGAAAATTGGGACATGCGGGGCAAACCCCCACAGAGTGTAATGACTTGGGCTGAAGCATTGCTGGCAGGAGTTGGTTAGCCCCTGGATTTCAACGTCAAAATCCAAGTACTAACTCACACTCCAAGCCTCGCTTTTCCGGCACCCCTCCCTCCAAACTAGGCCGTAATTCGTTATGCCACTGCTTGGGCACTTCATATCTTCGCGAATCTGTCTGCCGAAGTTGCCCCTGTAAGTCTCATGCTGACAGCGCTCCGTCGAAACACGCACGAAAAAGGTCTGGCACGCCCGCCAATGGCGCAAAAAATGAGCTCTCTGACGATTCGAACGATTTTGGTTCTATTTGTTCTCGCGTTAACATTGTGAGAGGTTATAAATAAAACCCCGCCCGATATAATATGAGTTGTCTGCGTGGTTAGAAATTAATACTATTATTCAACTAGAGATCCAAACACATAAAAAGAGTCAAAAGAACGCTGTTTATTAGGACAAAACACAACATGCGAATTTTCAGGTAATCCTACGACTGCTGTTTGAGACCTACGGCGTAGCCATAACGGCATGCAGTGATTGGAAGAAGGACGTCGTAAACCGATGCTGCGAGTGTGCTGGCAAACGAGTCTTTTCGGCTGTATGGTTGAGGAGGTCCATTTGAACCTGGTCAGTCTCAAAGGGGTCGTGTGTCAGCATCACCGTACGGTTGAAACGGCTAGGAGCATCGGTTACAACCTGTCCGCTCCAAATGTAGCATGCTGCATTCCACACGCCGGATAAACTGCATCTGCCAGCCAATGAACACCCGCCGCTTGGACTGAAAGAAGGTAAGGTAGCTCACAAGGGATGGAAACACTCGAGTAGCGTCAAGGTTGAATACGTCGACCTTCCCCTTGCTGAAACCCGTCAGTTTCGGCTGTATCGTGTGGCAGCCAGTATGTTTAAGACGGATGGGTCCGATCACGTGAGGGTCAGACGGTCCTCCTAAACAATACGGCCGAAACGGCTCATGTATTAGCGCCTTAACTCTCCCACACACAATGCTAAAGCCAGAGGGAGCAGTCTATTACCTTATAAATAAAGAAGAGTCTCTGTGTCAAAGCCATGAATGATTTGGCGCCCGACCAGCTCAACCTATTGAGATGAATCCCTATGTGAAATTCCTTGGGACTACCTCTTTCGCTAATTAACACAAAAAGGTAAAGACTGTTGAAGCGAACGAGTCGCTGTGTGAAGTAACGGGAAGGTGGGGGGTTAGAAGGGGGGGGGGGGGATGTGTGTGTGATATAGGCCCCGTTTCTGAGGCAGCTCCATGCTCCAAAGGCCAGCCCTCCGACTCTTACGCCATCGAACGTGAGTTCAAATTCGGTGAAACCTAACTTGGTTTAAACAAAAATTTATTCGAGACGAAATAAAGATACAAAAAATCATTATGTGCTCATCAACAAGCTATAGCTTATAGACGATGAGCTCATACAGTTGGAAAAAAAACACAATGAATGGCGGACGAACAATTTCACTTCGCTATCAATAAATGAGACGTGACAAAAAAATAACAACAATAAAAAAAAAAAAAAAAAAAAAAAAAAAAAGAGGAAACAAAAATTGAAACAAACAAACAACAATAACAAAACACAAAAATATGAACAGTCACTAGAAAACAGTCAAAACAAATTGTAGTTGAAAAAACAAAACAATGTTAGGTAGACAGATAGATTGGTTGGTGGCCTAAATCAATACTAGCGAGAAAGAAATGGAATATGGAGGCAGAGGGGGGTGGGGAGACAGAAAGGGAAAGATGGTTTGAAGTAATTTTTCTACAGTAGCATAATTATAAATTTTTGACAAAGTTCAGAGGTATGAGCAGGCAGTCGGTCATTTGTATAATTAAAACATATAATCACATATACAGAAGGAGTTAATTCTTGGATTTTTAACGTCCCTTAACTGTACTATGTTAACAGGACAAATCACATGTGCACGAAAAGTCAGTATATACGGTAAAAAAAGAAGAAAAGAAACAAAAACAAAACAACAACAACAACAACAAAAATCATATTACAGGTCAGCTACCTGCTAGCTTACAGTTCTGAACCTAACTTCCTTCCTTCTTTTCTACAGCTGCTGCAACACCAACACGGTCGAAAATGCGCAACCTTATTCAATTTTCTCTCTCTTGTATATGTATCTCTGAGTCAACATCCACCCAGCGAAATATATGGTCGAAGAAGGTATTTCACTAGTATATAATATATGGAAAAACGAATGGTCAAGTGTTGCCACCCTGCATTAACTCGAGATTGACAGCGATGTCACCCGGTTTTGCTATTACACTTACGGTAAATCATCAAACTGCCCATGCATAAAATACAGCTGCGATTACACGTGTAATTTTGAAAACTAGTCCGGTCTGGTCTTGTCTAACTGAGGTTTGACGCCTGGGTTCATAATTATGCATTAATTATCGCGGCACCTGCGGCGCATATTATATGACCGTCGGAGAGCAAAGTGCATTGATCATTACCTCGTAACCCATTGGGTGCTAGGCCAATTTCCAAGCAGAGACCAGATGGCCACGGTTGGAGTGATGCTTAGTGCTTGGAGTGTGGGTCGATGCTTGCCTTGTCACGGTTTGAGTTTCAGTCAGTGCTTGGAGTGTGTGTCACTGCTCGGAGTGTGGATCATTAATTTTTACTGGCTTGGTCAGAGTCGCTAGCTTTACTGACGTGGACAGTAGGTGGCTACCTGGAATGTGGGTCATTTTTACTGACGTGGACTGTGGGTCGCTACCTGGAGTGTGGGTCTTTACTGACAAGGACAGTGGGTCGATATCCGGAATGTGGGTCCCTGCTGACTTGGACTGTGGGTCATTACTTGGAGAGTGGGTCATTGCTGACTTGGACAGTGGGTAGTTACCCGGAGTGTAGGTCATTGCTGACTTTGACCGTGGGTCGCTACCTTGAATGTGGGTAATTTAATTACTGACTAGGACTGTAGGTGGTTACCTGAACCTTGGGTCATTCTTACTGGCTTGGACTGTGGGTCGCTACCTGGAATGTGGGTCATTACTGACAGACTGTGGGCCGCTACCTGGTGTGGGTCATTATTGACTGTGTGGGCCGCTACCTGGAGTGTGGGTCATTACTGACTGTGGGTCGTTATCTGGAGTGTGGGTCATTACTGACTGTGGGTCGCTACCTGGAGTATGGGTCCTTACTGATTGTGACTGAGGGTAGCTACCTTGAGTGTGGGTCTTTACTGACTTGGACTGTGGGCCGCTACCTGGAGTGTGGGTCACTGGGGGTTGTTCGTCGCTTAGGGATGGGTGGGGGGGGGGGTGTCGATGCTCGCGGTGGTTCATTGTATGGAGTGTAAGTCGAGTCACTGTATCAGAACATGGGTCACCGTTCTGAAAGGGAACCAGTGCCTGGAGTCAGCGTGGCCGGGTCGCTATACCCGGCAAAGGCCGGTCGCTATACCCAGCAAAGGCCGGTCGCTATACCCGGTAAAGGCCGGGTCGCTATACCCGGCAAAGGCCGGTTGCTATACCCGGCAAAGGCCGGTCGCTATACCCGGCAAAGGCCGGGTCGCTGTACCCGGCAAAAGCTCTGTGCCCGGCTTGTCCCTGATACAGCGGTCCTGGCTGACAGGGTGTGAAAAGTCAAGTTACTTACTTACTTCAAATTAACGTTTTGGTCATCGTGACGGTAATGCCATCACCCAGCCTCTCAGGGAAGAATAGTACAAACTCCAAGTACTGGTTTACGACAGCCTTCCTCCAACCACTGCCATAACCGATATACGCCATAGGTCTCGAAATAAACTGTCAGTTATCATAACGGACAGTTTTTCGTTGGTGCTCCAGTGGCAGTAAGTTTGTAACAGAAACTCAAAGTATTTTAGGCGTTTGTTTTATAATCACCCACGTTGCTTTCGCCAGCGCAAGTAACGGCCAAATCGTTTGAATCGTGACGGCTCTTTCTCTTCCCGGAGCGGACGCGCCTCATGTTTACGTGCGTGCTTGGACGCAATGTTGCTTCCACGGTCTTATTAGTACCCAGACCTTTCGGAGGCGCTGACAGCGTCGGTGGACAGCTGCGCGGAGATAAAGAGTGCCCCTTCAGTGGCGCAACCAATTCCAGCAGAGTTTGGAGGAAGGTGCTGAAAGCGATGCTCGGAGTGTGCTTAGGGGTACGCACAAATGAGGGTCGGACCACTAGTATTACGAGTCCAGTATCTTGTGCGTAAATTAAGCTTTGTATTGTCAGTAGGCTCGGTGTGGGGGCGCCTGTGTTTATATATTTATTTTTATTTTATTTGTGTGTGTGTGTGTGTGTGTGTGTGTGTGTGTGTGTGTGTGTGTGTGTGTGTGTGTGAGAGAGAGAGAGAGAGAGAGAGAGAGAGAGAGAGAGAGAGAGAGAGAGAGAGAGAGAGAGAGAGAGAGAGAGAGAGAGTGCGAGCGCGCGAGCGCGCGCGTATGTGCATGCACTTAGAACTGTCTCTACGGACAAGATTTTGCACTTTATAAATACTTTAATCATTACATTTACATCCACCAGCGGCTACGCCTCATCGTCGACAATCAACAGCAAAACTGTAGCCAGTTTTTGACTGAACTCCAGACAGTTCCAGTTATGGATGGGCCCGAGACACGCAGCGGTCAGTTGCCGGACAAAGGAAGATGAAGAAGAGGGGCGAAAAAACGAGAGAAAAAAAAAAGAGAAAAAAAAAGGGAGAAAAGTTTAGACGTACCTCTCAAAATGAGTGCACCGGCGTCCACGCTGACGAGAGCCAATTGGAAAAGCTTCCACCGTTAAACTGCGCACGCCCGAAACGTGTATATAACACAGCGAGTCCCTAGCGCAAATCAGTCAGAGTGGAGCGACTTACTGGCGGCGTGTGAGGCATGCTTAGAGTCTGCTACAAGCTGCCGTGTTGAGCACCCTCAGTGCGACACCCATATGTTACCACCACTGGCTCTGCACTTACCAAGCATCTCGTCCAAACAGACTGGCTGCGGAGGCTTACTGTGCCGCAGTAGTAAATTATAAAGGGTCCAAATCACAGACTCTTAAAGCTGCGTTTACCTCCGAGTTTCGATGTCACTCAGTCCGGTGTAGACAATTATTAATAAAAACCGTTTGATACAGAAATTTATGTCAAACATTTGAACAGATTGAAGGCCGGTTCGTCTACCCATTTCAATAAATTCACCGACTACTAGCTAGTCTATTCTCCTGTTCTTAGATTACGACATGGGACCCCCAGATCTTGGGATACGTCAAAGGATTTTCAATGGAAGTGAGCATCGACTTTCCACGTTAGCATGTATATGTGTAAATATACATTCCACGTGAACAATATATACATATATTCCATGTTAGCTATATATTTACTGCTGACGTGGAAAGTCGATGCTCACTGCTAATGAATATGTCCTTGCTGTGTCCCGACATTGATGTCTGTCTGTCTTGGTATGTGTATCTATTGATCTGTGTGTGTTTGTGTGTGTGTGTGTGTGTGTGTGTGTGTGTGTGTGTGTGTGTGTGTGTGAGAGAGAGAGAGAGAGAGAGAGAGAGAGAGAGAGAGAGAGAGAGAGAGAGAGAGAGAGAGAGAAGACAGAGAGAGAGACAGACAGACAGAGACAGAGACACAGAGAGAGAGAGAGAGAGAGAGAGAGAGAGAGAGAGAGAGAGAGAGATGCGGTTTTTGGAGCGGTGGTGTTACAGTTAGCTAGGTCATGGATCTGTGCGTCCTGCCAGCAACACACTATCACCTTCAGACGAACCACATCCACAGTGACTCCATAATTATAAGGCTGCACCAAATATACAAGTAAAAACCTGGCCCACAGTATTCACGACACAATCAATAGCAATCACAACCAAGCCAAAACAGTCAATAAGTAGCACATCTCAATATTTACATTTTCGACCGCAGAAGACGTACTATGGAACATAAAGCTTCATAACATTATGAGTAAAGAGATCGACATATGATTACTGCGTTAGATGGGCACTCACTCG
>JABMCL010002481.1:935000-937500 GCA_018857735.1 Alviniconcha marisindica | reverse complement strand
ACCCGGAGGAAACTTCAAGTCTCAAATTCCTTATCAAATAGTGGATGTGAAAAAAATCGCCGCTCCCGATGAAAGTCGATTCAACCCCCCCTGCTATCCCTCCCCCCCCCCCCCCCCGCCCCACCCCACCACAACACTGGTGACAAATCCACTGACTTGACCAGATTCGGCCCGCTGGCTCTATAACCCTGGCTGCCAATCAGTCGGTACACTTCAGCCAATAAGAAAGTCTTAATGAAAATTTCGCGTCAAAACTCCGAACAGTGGCCGCCATATTTCTCTCTCCACAAGCTGCAGCATAGGCTACAGCAACGGAGGGGTACACTTTTTTCGAAGCAAGGATGACTGCTCTCATGTGTTAGGATTTTATAGCAACAGAGGGAATGCCTGGTTGATTTCGAACAAATCCTTCAAAATTTGCAATGACACAGGTTCACCGATAACAACAGAGATTACCAGCAGACAGGAAACATTTAAAAAAAAGTAATACTGGGATCATCGCTCATGCCACCAGTCAACATAGTAGTTCTATTCCCATGGTGACATGGTGGTCCTATCGTTAGCGTGTGAGGAAAGAGACGGGGCTTAGAGCTCCAGCCCTTCTTCTTCTTCTTCTCGATCGCCGCTACACTGAGAGTCCAGTCTGCAAGATGGATGCAGCCGTCTTCTTCAGTTCCACCTTTCTGCCGTAGAGTTCGGTGTGTAGCTGGACTACCGTCGGCCACACATTTGTTCTTGCTGTCTGCAGAAGTGGGCATCTCTGCATGCAGTATATGTTCGGCCGTCTGGTCTTCAAGACCGCCGTTGCTGATTGGTGAAGGTGCCAGCTTCACTGTCTTGAACATGTGGGCATTGAGTCGGTTGTGGCCCGTGGTGCGCAGTCTCTTGACCACAACCTGCTGCCACCGGTGAAGGACGTGGAAGTCATCCCTCTCACCGCGTTGCCCCGGGGCCCAAAATCCCTGTGTCGGGGGACGGCGAACTTAAACGATCGTGCGTAATGCTACACTCACACCATCAGAATGATTCCACGGCGGTGTGAGTCTCATTTTAACGTGTCGATAATTGGGACGGTGGGTGTTGGACAAAAGAACAAGATGGCGCCCAAAGACCACACCTTTCAGAGAGAAGGGTAAACCGAAGGGAAGCGGAATCAAACCTGAGTGATGTTCGTCTGCTTAACCAGTCGAGCACCAAACCGGCTCGCTTTGTCTCTTTTAAAATCAACACTAAGTCGTACGGTAAACGTTCTTTCTCTTACATTCAGAAGATACCAGATACTAACACTCTGGAACACACTTCAAAGAGAGATTAGATTCGGTCAGTCAGCACCCCCCAGAAACAGCAACAACAACAACAACAACACCCCCCCCAAAAAAAAAAAAAGCAAACACACACACACACTCACACCTAAAACAACAAGAAGAAAACCAAAATAACAACAACATACTTCCAACAACAACAACAACAACAACATCACAAGAACCACAACCAACCAACAAACAACAGAAACAAACAAACAAAAAACAAAATCATAACAAACCAACCAACCAACCACGGGCAGGTTTGCAGCGTTCGTAAATTACATGGTAATGAGATCAGAAAGGTTAATACAGACAATTCGTCAGAACCACTGTGGCGATTATACCGCCGGCTAGAAGCGTGTAAAAAACCTGTCATACGGCGGTTCCTCAGCCAACAACGCCAGGTTGGCTACATGTGCTGCAGTAGGCGACCATACCCGCACCGTCGTATCGGCTGTTTTATGTACAGGCTAATAAAGATCAGTGTATGCACGTGCATTTTGGTTAACCGCCAAATAACGCGCGCGCGCACCCGTACTTAGAGACATACACAGATACACACACACACACATACACACGTACGCACACATACACGTACGCGCACGCACACACACGCACGCGCGCGCCAACACACCACACACACACACACACACACACACACACACACACACACGCAGACAGACAGACAGAGAGACAGACAGACACACACACACACTGAACAACAACAAACAGCTCATAATCAGCCTACAGAGGAGTGTGGTACCGGCACAGTTGAGACTTGGTCCAGAAGGACCCCCCACCCGCCCCCCGCCGCAATTTCTAAACAGCCCCGCTCTTTCGTCAGCCAACAACGTCAGGTTGGCTGCAAGTGCTGCAGTAGGCGACTATACCCACACCGTCGTATCGGCTGTTTTATGTCCAGACTAATAAAGATGCATGCACCTTACTGTGTTTTGGTTAACCAAATAACGCGTCCGAGCGCGCGTGCGCGCAGATCACACACACACACACGCACGCACGCACACACCACGCACCACACACGCACACACACACACACACACACACACACACACACCACACACACGTACGCACACACACACACACACACACACACACACACACACACACACACACACCACACACACACACCACACACACACACACACACACACACACACACACCACACACACACACC
>JABMCL010002481.1:930000-932500 GCA_018857735.1 Alviniconcha marisindica | reverse complement strand
TGTCTGCTAACTGCTAGACGATTGCAGTTCCGGCCGGCTGCCGCTGGACCCGATACAGAACTTTCAAATATCTGTCTTGTTTGCACCCTCTTCTGTCACTGCGTTGATTAGAGATTCCACAGGGTGGAGCTTGGAGTCCAGTACTTTCACCGCCTATCATGTATTTCACACTTCGGCCATTGGCAGGCAGATAATGAAGGTAGGAGAGGATCAAACGCTTCATTTGTTGTATGGTGGTGGTGGTGATTGGAGTGGGGGGGGGAAAGTGGATGTGTCCATACTGCACGGCTTCACCGGCTTCAGACGGTACATGATAATGATGATGAAGAGGGTTTGTACGGCACTCAACCGTGCACAGCTAGTAAAACGGGCAGCTGAACATTTTACAGTACAGTACAGCGCGCGCAGACAACACCACCACACACCCACCCACCACACACACACAACACACACACACACACACACATATCAACAGACAAAATCCGAGCGTGCACGCAGCACACACACCACACGCACACACCACGCACACACACACACACACACTGACACTATATATCCATACCTCACACGGCACAGGCTCTCTCTCTCACACACACACACACACACACACACACACACACACACACACACACACACACACACACACACACACACACACCACACGCACGCACACACACACACACACACACACACACACACACACACACACACACACACACAAGCCAGAAACATGACCGAGTTCCTGAATACAAGATGGCCCCAAACGGTAACGTTACCCCGCACACTTCACGCCTGTTCTTCGTGCTTCGATGAAGATCAGATTGTGATGGATCACTATCCTGAAGATCGCTCCGTGATAAATCATTCACGCCGTCGAACTGACTTTTTTAACGTTGGCGTAGCGAGTGGTGTGCTTACGGGGTAATCTTTCCATCAACACAATGAGCGACAAATTAAAGAGAAACGGAACCGAATTACACAACTTCGCCCGAAAACGCAGAGCACGTGGAAATGGTTTCATCTACACGCTTCATTTGGTTGTTCTATCAACAGTCGTATAAAAAAAATCAATAGGAGATCTGCATCTCCGGCAAGGGACAAGGAAGTACCCCCCCCCCAAACAACAACAATAACCACAAAAAACAACAACAACAAAACAATAACAACAAACACCACCACCACCACCAACAACAACAACGAAAAAGAAAGAAAGAAAGAAAGAAAGAAAGAAAGAAAGAAAGAAAGAAAAGACACCGAGGGGAAAAACAGCTGCACACGCTACCGTCTCACCCAACGGCAGTGGCTGAACTTAGGGTTAGTAGATCAGAAACGCTCAACCAGCATTTTTCTGATAGCTTCCCCACCTACCCCCCAACACACAGAAATGTCGATCGGGGGGATGGGGAAGGTGATTTGGGCAGCGGGGAAGGAGGGGGGAAGGGGGGGGGCAAGGGGGCGGGGAAGGGGGGGGGGGGGGGGGGGGGGGGGGGGGGGGGACGGACAGATAAACTGCAAATGAGCCACGTGGGAAGAACCTGACTGAACCCAGAGGTTTATCATTTTCCACACTGTTGCTCCAGCGGGCGGACTGGGCAGCCACTGAGAGAAGGAAATTGTCCTGTCGATTTTTCCTTGTGCGAGAGAAGTTAACGAATAAAGCTTGGATTCTTCTTCTTTTTTGAGTTAAAAATTTTTTTTTATTGCATGCTGCTTTGCTTCCTAGGGAACTTTTCACTTGTTTGCATAGCTGACGTCTTTTCTGCGACGAAACGTAATTGTTTTGTGTGTGTGTGTGTGTGTGTGTGTGTGTGTGCGTGCGTGCGTGCGTGCGTGCGTGCGTGCGTGAGTGTGTGTGTGTGTGTGTGTGTGTGTGTGTGTGTGTGTGTGTGTGTGTGTGTGTGTGTGTGTGTGTGTGTGTGTGTGTGTGCGTGCACGAGTGTGTGTGTTGTTTGTGTGTGTGTGTGTGTGTGTGTGTGTGTGTGTGTGTGTGTTGCACTGAAATCGATTTTGGCACTCGTTTTGCAAGGATTTGAATTAGGGAGCGGTCGTCCAATACACTAATTTCCATACCAAGCTGACCATCGCTTTACCGGCAAAGCAGGCAACAAACAGGCAACAACAGGACTATGAACACACGTAGCAAAACTGCAGCGAGAAATTTAGAAAAAGTCATCCATGGTCCTCCCTCCACGTGCGTACACATGCACACACACATGCACACATACGCACGTATAAACACATGCACACACACATGCACACATACGCACGTATAAACACATGCACGTACACTCACACACATGCACGCACATACACATGCACACATACGCACGTATAAACACATGCACGTACACTCACACACATGCACGCACATACACATGCACACACACACACACACACACACACACACACACACACACACACACACACACACACACACACACACACACACACACACACTTGCACGCACGCACTCGCATACACAAACATGCACACAAACACA